>JAOWBH010152522.1:0-12025 GCA_028566215.1 Silene coronaria | reverse complement strand
TGGTTGCTTATCATCCACTCAACTGGGTTTTTGTTAGAAATTGATTTAGTTTATGGGAAAATTAGGGGTTACCCTTTTCCATTCTTTGTGTTGTTCAAATGGGTTTTGGTTGTTTATTGGTGTTTGAGCATGTGATTGCAAAATTAGGGTTATTCTTTTTTCATTCTTTATGTTATTGACATGGGTTTTGATTATATATGATCAATTGAAGTGGGGTTTCGTTGGAATTGATTAATATATTGGTTTTCGAGATTGTAATGCGAAATTTAGTTTGCTTCAAATGATGATATTTTGTTTATCATAAATGCCCCCAATCTCTTCATCATCAGTGCTCATTGTCTCCTTTCTTTGCTGATATGCTCCAGGTGGTGAAAGCATATATGGGGGACCATTTTCTGACGAGTTCCATTCCCGTCTACGTTTCAATCACAGGGGATTAGTAGCATGTGCTAATGCTGGTTCACCGCATTCGAATGGAAGTCAATTTTTCATGACATTAGATCGTTGTGAGTGGCTTGATAAAAAGAATACTATATTTGGAAAGGTAATATTTTCGTTTTTTTTTTTTTTTTCGATTTGAGATATTATTGTGAATGAGATGTTGTTGCATGTTGTAGCTTCCTTTCTTTTTGTATGTACTCTCTTTTTTATACGGAGGAAAAATTAGAAAGGTTACTTAAGCAAGGGTTGTGTATCATTACTGTATCTAAATAATTTGTTGATTTTAAACTCGTAGATCACTCTCCTGATCTTGTCTGTCTCCATGTCCTGGTGCAAACCTGTCAGTCTCTAGAGAGTTTAGACTGGTAAATTGTCATCTTGGTGCGGTTTTTGTCTAACAAAAGCATTATTTTATTGAAGAGGGAATGAGATATGTTGCATGCGTTTTCTTGGCGAATTCTCCGCACTGTCATCAGTCACACGATACACTGACTTGAGCCCCTTGGCACTCTAATCTATTTATATAAGAAAATTCATCAGCGTAGTGGTAATCCATGTTACTTGCAGTTGCATGATTGAAGACAAACTTAATATACAAAGTACAAAGATATGTTTTAATTTTGATACAGGATACGCAAGTCCCGATGCATTGAGGTATACTTTTAAAAGAATAATTTGAATAGTCGAGAGGTCGAGAATGGTGGAGGTCGGTAGAGGAAAGGTTAAGGGGTGTGTAAGTAGATGATAAATGTTTTTAACTGTGAACAAAAGCAATGAGAAGAAGACTAAAATCGTTATATCCTATTGGTGATGGCTCAATAAGGTTCTTATAATGAAGATGATTGTCCAACTTTTAATATCAGGATTTTTAAAATATTGTTTATGGCCTTTGCATGAACATTACTACAATGCTTGATAGTTTGTTCCCAGTTCTCAGTATAGAATTATTCATACTATGGGAGACCTCTCATTCCCTCATCTTTCACATGTGAGTTATGTCCATATTTCTGTTTATGGCTTTATGCCGAGACATGACTATAGAATAGTGTTTTTATAGGCGAATAAGTTGCATTAAAAGTTAGTTCAGCTTAAGTGGTTGGGAATTAGGCTCCCCTTAAAATGCTTGCTGCCTTAGGCCATATTTGAAGCCGAAAAACAACCTCCCTCCTTAAACATAATTCCATACATGTGGGGTAACAAGGTAAAACTAATGTAAAACATACCTCATCAACCAACTCACTTATTTTCCTCCAAAACTCACCTCCACATTACCTACTGTGTATGACATCAAAGATAGGACCTAGCCAAAGAATCCCACCCGTTAGCTCAAATACTGCACCTGCTTTGAAACTGCAATGCCACAGAGAAGAACACTCTATTGCCTAGCGCCATAACCACTTCCTTAACATGGCAACGAATTTGAACCATTCAATACTAAATGATACATTGACTAAGCTTATTAAAAAATTCAACATTATCTCCCAGAAATTTGTTTTATCTCCATAATTAGTTTTCTGTCAGCTGGTGAAATTGGAGTGATACCGCACATTGTAATGTCAGCAATACTAAATGATGCATTATAGTTCCTGACTAACCTTAATAAAAAAAATTAGTTCCTTATTAAGCAATAAACACAAGTTTCCCATCCCTGTGCTTTCATCGTCAACTTATTTATCTCATGATGTAACAGCCAACATATTAAGTTGCATTATAGTTCCTGACTAAGCTTATTTGGCTTAAATTGCACATGATCTTCCAGGAATTTTTTTTTTTATTTCCATAATTATTTTCTGTCAGCTGGTAAAATTGGAGTGATGCTGCACATTTCAAATTCAGCACGCTAAATTATGCATTATAGTTCCTAAGTCCTAACTAGGCTTTTTTAAAAAAAAAATAGTTCCTGATTATGCAATAAACACAAGTTTCCATTCCCTGTAATTACAGCCTCAACTTATTAATCTCATGATGTAACTGCCAACATATTAAGATGCATTATAATGATAAAATGAAGCTAGGTAATCTAGGAGCTTCCGGCTTTCCCATACGTGAGAATAGGGTTACCACATTTTGTCTAGTACTCTACAAAATGCAAATCAATTCGACCATATCAATTCAAGATTCATTTACGTGTCGATTTAATCCTATTTATTTTAAATTCGCCTAAAATCACAAAATCACTTTTTTTTTTTTGCTAAGATAACGAAACATGCAGGAAAAAAGTAAGTACAAGATACTTACAATTAGTTTGAAACCAAACATCAAGCTTGGAAGTTATAGCCCACAAAGTACTCAATTTTATAGGCAGTGAGCATGTTTTGCTTAAATTTATCTGCCGTATTATGAGGGAAGAATCATATTTGAGGCTTTTGAGCTTTTGATGGTGGAGCAATAATAACGATGAAGGTCCCCGGATAAAGTATTAGGAAGAAGAAAGGTTAGTCGAAGATGAAGGAAAGCAAAAGTGGTTGTGTTTGTGCGTGGTTTAGTGGTTGTGGCTTTTGACTAATTGAATACTCTGACAATGTGAGGATAATGTGGCATTTTAGCTGTAGACATTTATTAATGTATCAGAAATTGGGGTTAATTGTAATCATTATTGACTCAACTTTTCTCTTTAGAGCATCCGCAAAGGTCGACTTTTAGTTCCCCATTTACCTCTCTCTCTTCAAATGGGCCTCCCCATTATTGCACCATGTTCCCCAACACTTGAGGCTCCTCTATTTTTAGAGGACCTTCCCAAAAGAAATGGTGGGGCAATTGGCGTGCCTTTTGGGGAGGTTCCCATATTTTTGTGTGTAAAATTATGTTTTTGGGGAACGTCATTGTTGCATAGATGTAGTTATGAAATGGGAAGGGTAGATGGAAAAGTTAGTGGAAAATGAGGTGGACGAATGAAAAAAAAAGAGAGAAATTATGGAGCACCTCACCTTTGCGGATGCTCTTACTAACTCCGTTTTTAGAAATTTGAAAAGTGGGAATTGGAGTTAATTGTACTCATTCAAAAACTTTTCTAAACACTCATTTATAGTTTAATCTTTAAGAAAAACAATCAAATTAATACGACTGTATTATCTTCGTTGTAATATGCCCACCAAATAGGTTACGCAAAATTGAACATGTCGCAAATTCGGAACTACGTATTCGAATTGACCGTAGTATGAATGGGTTACCCTGTGTGAGGATGACCTGCTAAATTCATTGGCTACATTTACTCAACTTTAAAGTTTCCTTGCAGGTTACTGGAGATTCCGTATTCAATCTTCTAAGGATTGGAGAAGAAATTGAAACTGATAGTGATGATCGTCCTTTGGATCCTGCCCCCAAGATAACTTCTGTTGAGGTTTGTATTTTTTTGTTCCTATGATCATAGCAGTTTTTCCTTCCTTTTCATGTACTGTTTTAATTTCTTCACTAGTTACCTCTTCTTTTTCCACTGTTGTAAATCTACCTTCTTCTTTTTCGCTGGTGAAAAGAATTGTTATCGAAACTGAATTCAACATTCAGTACAGCTATTTAGCAGCCTCAGTTAAGTGGCTGCGATTATGCAAGTTGAAATGTGAACGTGCATGATATGTATCAGATTGGTATATTTTTCTTTTGTTCTCTTTTAAATAATAATTTAGTAAAAGATGCACTGAAACATTTGCTTCAACATTTTACACCTGAACTGTTCTCATTAAACTAGGTAATATGGAATCCCTTTGATGATTTGGTTCCCAGAGAAACACTCAAGAAGTTGTCTGAGCCAGCAGCTGATACAGAAAGCAAGAGTTCAAAGAAGAAAGCCGTGAAGTGAGTTATATAGCTATTCCAATGAGTGCTTATGTTTGTATTACTTCCGCATTCTATGCAAAATGTAATGTGAAATGGTACATTTTGTTACTGCAGAAAGCTAAACTTACTTTCATTTGGAGAGGAAGCTGAAGAAGAAGAAAAGGAATTGGCAGTTGTTAAGCAAAAAATTAAGAGTAGCCATGATGTTTTGGACGATCCTCGCCTGCTCAAAGAAGGAACTACTTCTAAAGAAATGGTAATAAGACACCATATGCTCTATTTTTTGTTTTTTTTGGTTTTTAGTACATTAATCCATGGTATAAATCTAGGTTGCAATTACGGCCTAAATGTCAAGGTCTTGAAGGTTTGATGCCGCATTTTGTCACGACGAGAACGAGAGAACCGATTCTAAGATCAAGTCCGAACCGAAATTCAGTATCATGCTTTCATATCTAGGTTTTTCAATTTTTCAGATTACAGTGGAACAATGTCCCAAAATCTTACTTTGGCTTGTGATGCTTTATGGTGGCATGTCTAGCATCTGACTAGTCAGTGTGTGTGTGTGAACGGTGTCAGATGTTGCTGTCTAGAGGTGTAAGTGCATAACTACGAGAGGAAGTTTCTAGGTAGTACTTTGAGTGAAATGTGTATAGCATGAGAAGTGGGGTGAAGATGTATGGTAAAGGTTGGGTTGTGTGTTTCATTGTTTTGGTACCGAGGAAATCATGAGGAGAAATGGCGTGCTCTAGACAAGACCAGGGAATTCTTAATGTTTTAGTGGCTAAATTTGAAAGAAGTTCAGATAAAAGTACTTGAGAGAATGTAAAGTGTAAACTCTTGAAGTTTTGGTTGATGTTTTTTTCAACATTATGTGAAGACTTGTTCTTCTGCATTTTGAATTGATGAATTAGTGGATCTTATATTTTCTTTTCCTTCTGTTATGAAATAAACAAAATGGTTTACAGAACTTTTATGTATTTCTTGAATTTTGTTGGGGTAGTTGGCCATGCAATTTGTGGCACAATTTCATAGTATCATGTGTAAACAGCTTCACATCTCTGTTTTAGATCAAAACGGGTCAAGTTGTGTGCATCGGACATCCTTTACCTGGTGAAGTGGTTATAGGGATATATCTGACATCCTTTACATAGGGATATAAATCAACACGAGCCTTTGAGTTATTAGGGTAATGTTATTGTTGCTCTTATGGAATTTTCCTTCAGTATTACAATTAATTAAAGTTCTGGGTTTTTGGAGAGGCCAACTTGGATTATTTAACCTCTTTTTTTAAAGGTGATCTGCCAGATTTGATCCTTCCTTGAAAAATAAGGGTTTTTTTCGTTCGGATTTTGTTGATCAGTTTCCTTTGAGAATTTTTATTCTAAGCTTTTTAATGTTATGGCAGAATCCAGATGAACTCAAGAATGCCAGAGAGTTGCAGTTATCTGTCAGAGAAGCTCTGAGCTCAAAGAAAGAAGTGTCACACAAAGAGACAGCCGACAAATCTCGTCCTCTTAGTGACAGCGAAGGCAATGACGATGATGATGATGAAGCTGGTTTTGATGCGCGAATGCGCAAGCAGATACTGCGGAGAAGGACGGAGTTGGGAGATGTCCCCACCAAACAGAAGTCAAAGAGTGGTATAGATTCTTTCTTCCATAGCTTAAACCTACACTTAGCTGCAGATGCGTAAAGCCGTAAATGCATGATAGTAGAATTTTTTTATGGGAAAATTGGGAATTAGTTCCAAAGCGTCTGCCCTTTCTGAGAAGCCCTCTCTCTCATCTTCTTATCTATATTGGGTGTTCATTCTAGCCTCCAATAATTTTTTTATTTGCACCATCAAGACTCTCATTACCTCGTTCACCTCTCCAATTTCTGCTTTTTTTTTGTCTTTTCTGCATCTCAGGTGGTCGAAAGTCTAGGGATCAAGAAGAGTCAGCTCCAACCCCAAGGTGAATGTCTTATATTTTTTGTCTTGATCTATAAGCTTTTTCTTCCTTTTAAGCGGTTACACGCCACACTTCAGTTCTACTAGCACATTTCAGATGCATAATATGTGGCCACATATTATCGATACATTACTGTTTCTAGACATTGATCAATTATGGTATCTACTTTTTTCCCCCTTGCCATAGTTTGGGAGACCTCCCCTCCCCTCTGTTCTACGGTGTCGTGCCCGTATCTGTTAGAACTGCGTTGTTGCTTTTGCACGAGGTACAATAGTACAAATGCTTATCATCTTCCTTGTATGAAGACAATCCGTGCATTAGTGTGGTCACTGGTGGGCTTGGTGGCTATTTGACAGTTAGTGGTGGCAATCAGGTTACTCGGGTTGGTTTTGGGCTGGGCGGAGATGTGTCAGTATCATCCTTTGGGTAGAGTTTGGTTCGGTTGGATCATTATCGGGTGAGTTAATAGATATGTCATCGTTTCTTTTAAATTGCCAACAATACTTGCCTGATTAATGCTGGGATATTTTGTTTTTCAGTCAAAATTACTTGGTTAAATTAACTTTCAAGTATTTGTTATTGAATCAATATTAAGCTAATTTGTTTCCAAGGCCTTTGCGATTGACGTATATCTTTCCAGTCTCATAATTAATCTCAAGATTCTGGTTTATAAGTTGGAGAAGATCCCTTAAAGCACTCATTCTCTTTTCTTTTGTAGTTGAAAAATCATTTTCGCCTTCTTAGATTTGTGTAGTACTACAATTCTCTTTTCCTTCTTGTTGGTGGTGGTTTGGATGAAGAGGGAGGTAATTACATTTTCGAGATTTGAAGTACATGAGTGCCATCTGATTTTTGTGAGAATGTATGTTGTGGTCAATAGTCTGTGTTGTTGATTTGCCGGCTGTTACAAATGCTTATATTTAATGGCTGTTTTTGTAGGCTGGGATTGAACTATAGATTCTATTTCTTTTTGTTGGACTCAAATACACGTTTTTTTCAAGTGAATGACTATAGATATGGGGGATATCCTTCTGATTGAGATTATGCTGAGTTTGATTTGAGAGAGCTTTCAGGCCTTTTAGAGTAACTGCATGCCCTTGGCTATGATTTATCGTATATATCATACTACTATAGCTCATTGATGTGCAATAGATATTCTTATACCCGTATTTTTATTTTTCAATTTCTTTTTTGTGTCCTGAGATTTTGGTGGTGTTCAAGTTGTTCTAATTCTTAAGTAAGAGAAAAAGAATGAAAAATAAAAGTACAAAGTTCAAGAACATCATAGAAATTAACTAATGGTGAAGTTATGAAATCTGCGAGTTTTCATCTTCACGATCATACTTCATCAAGGTCTGCTATGCATCTTTTTATGCTTTATATGGCTATTTATACGTTAATTTCACTGTATTCAAAAGTATGTTGTGTGGTATATATTTGTTATTGGAAGCAATTAAGAAAGGAATTTTAGCTAGCTAAAGGAAGTTGAATGCAGATTTAAATTACTCCCTCTTATTCTTTAGAATTGCAACATTTACTTTTCGCGCAAATACTTAAGTTGTGAGAGGGAAGTTGGTCTCACTCAATAAAGTAATGCCATTTTACAGAAAAATTAACCAAAATAGAAATGTGACAATCCCTTGAGTAGGCCAAAAATGGAAAATGTAGCATTTCCAGAGAATAGAGCAAGTATTGAAATTCTCTTTTGTTTACGTGTTGCTCTTGCAAAGGATGCTTAATCAATCTGAGCTAGATTTTTGTATAAGCCACTTGGAGCGCATTATGCCTCGTAAGGTTTTTTATGCCTGAACTTTGTGATTTACTTGGTTGTGTGATATAAAGAGCTATCAGCAACTTGTACAAAATCTTATTTGAAGCAAGTATCTCATAGTTAAGAATTTTACTGAACTTCTCTTTTCTATACTTATTTTGCATGCAAACTTGGGACTTCTCGATGTCTGAATGTTTTAATGGTGCCCTGGGTTAGCTACTCCATTTGACAATTTTAATGGGAACTTTGAATCAAAGAAACTTTGATATTTACTTCTCTTTGTACTTGTACAGCTCTTTTGTTTGAGTATCGTTGAACTTCCCTCATAACCTTCGGTATCTTTGAACTACGCCTAAAAGTCAAATCTCATGGTCTACTGTATATTACACTGAGTAGCTGACTTATGGTGGTATTCCTTTCAACAGGTCTGATCCCGAGAGTGCTGATGAACAAAGAAAAGTAGCAAAACTGGCGATTAAGAAAAAGGGGATTGGATCTGAAGCCAGGGCTGAACGTATGGTTAATGCAGATACGGACCTGCAGATGTTGAATAATGCAGAACGAGACAGATATATGCACAAAGAGAAGAAACGTAGACTCAGAGGGCGAGAAGATGATGTATGTTGTTATTCTTCTTTATTGATCTTGCATATTCCCCCCTTCATACATAAAAACTTTTCATATTTCCGTATTGGATTGCTTCATGACAAAATTGTATTTGTATATACTCTTTGGGTTAATATGGTTAGAAAAGCACCCTTGTTGTCTTTAATCAAAAGCGTAAACTGGTTCATTTGCATGTTTGCACTCATTTTTTATTGTTAAGTTTTTAAGCAATTGTCCCACTTGCACTTTGTACCTTTTCCTGATACTGCTCTTGCAGTTTGACGTAGAGTTCAAGTTCCATTTGGATGACCTTATCCTAGGAATGGTGCACCGTTAAGTAATAATTGCAAGTATATCACCGTTCTACAACAACAATGAAGTCTTAATTCCAAAATGATTTGTTGTTGGTTGGACATGAACCAACACATCACCACTCCGCAGTGAACTGAATTTCATAGTCACTTAGATGTCAAGTCTAGAGAAATCGTATTTTAATTTTTTGCGCCCTGATGCTTTAGTAAAGGCTAGGCTACGCATTAGGCAACCCGTCAATTTAGTCAAAGGTCGTGATTCCTTTTGAACGGGTCTAAAAAAATCTTCAATATAGACCAGAAGCAAATCAATTATTAGTGATTCTATTTTGCTAATATCACAACCACATGTAGATTTTGTCTATTAAATGTATATTTAGCTTGCTCATTGTGTTCCAAAATGGTAGCTGATGCTTCCCCCTTACACAATATTGTCACAGTAACCACTTTGACACCTTTATTTACTTGTCAAATCTGACTGTAATTGCATTCCTTACAAAATGCTTTATAAATGTTGCATTGATATTCTAAAGTAAAAAATGTTCTAAAGACTCCTTTGCTGCTGCTTTTGACTTCTTTCACCTTAATTCTAAGGAATATACTGACCTGCTTCCTATAATTCTTCATTTCTTCAAGCTTCACAGTAGTGTTTTATGTTTTGCCCATGAAGAACCTTGTCTTTTGCATATATTCCTTGTGATGGGTCATTAATTAATAGGCAATGAAGACGTTGTGTCTGATTATTGTTTTACAATGCTTTGCTAGGTACTTGCTAAACTTAATCGATTTAAAGAGTCCCTTAATTCAAAGCATGAGGAACCGCATGATAAACCTGAAGGTGGGGGTGAGCATGAGCTAGCTGGATGGGCTAAGGTTCAACTCAAATTTGCGCCTGACTCTGGAAAGGTGATAATTCAAATTTCTTCTCTTTTTTTTCATCTGATTATAGGAGGATGGTAATCAATGTTTATATGCGGACGTATCAGTGAATAATGAATGGATAGTTTGGTTTCCATTTCCATGGAGTTGAAGACATGGGGTTTTTTGGGTTTCATATATGATGGAATAAAGGGAAATGCTCAGTGCTCACTAACTCTGCACTTTTTGTTCTGAAGTAGTAATGCAATCCTAAACGCAATTTCTTTGGCTTTTAAATGATTAGATAACAAGGATTATTGGATAATAGGGTAGTTTAGTTTCTATTTCCGTGGAGTAAAAGTCTCACTACTTTTCCGCTTTGAAATATGATGGAGGAATGTGCAATCCGTGATGCAATTTTCTTTTTGAGCCTTAGTTTTAGTGTAATCACATAGGTTATATATGGTGGTTATGTATATTTCTTGCTAAAACTTCAACACTATGCCATGTTATATAAATTGTCTTCTCATGTTCGCTTATTTTTTCGGCAGAGTAACATGTCACGTACTGAAGATGTAAACGATTATGCCGTGATAGATCCTCTTCTGGTGCAAGGGAAACAGAAGTTTAATAAGATGATGGCAAAGCAAAAGCGAAGAGAACGGGAATGGGCAGGCAGACCCCTCACCTAATTTCTGGGAGCTCTTTGATAGAAGAAAAAAGCTTATACAGATCGGTGTCTAACATGCCCGGTAGGGCCAACATGATTACTTCGAAACTGAAACTAGTCGCCCAGAAGTGCCCTAATGGCGAACTTTTTGATGAGCTTCTCGGTACCAAAAAACCCAGGTTTATTTCCCGGCGGTCAACTCATTCAGGGGTGTGACTCTGTGAGTAGAGTTATGGTCATGCTATTGTTACTGTAACTTGTATATTATCTCACAATTGATGTTTCTTTTCAAATGTTGCTGTGATCTCATCTTGTTTATGAAATTTTATGATTTTATCATCTTTCATCACTGCTATTGATATGTGATAGCACTCCCAAATATTTAATCATTGTTTGTATTCACAACCCAATACTGGAAATAGAGAATGAAAGTGATGTTTCTTATTTTCAAGGCTGGGAAATTAGTAAAGACAGCCCCAAGTTTTTGTTCGTCATTTTAGTACACTTTTATTCAACTTCTTTTCCATCATTGGGAAAATCTCCGTAAGGTAGTTTGAAAAACACAGGTTACTAGTTTTAACTCGCGAAAAAACTCACTTTGAAAAAACACTTTTATATAGGAAGGCCAATCTATAAAAATATTAATATTTTTATATTTTTATTTGAAATAATCAATTGATAATTAATTATTTTAATATTTATAAAATCTAAAATTAAAATCAATTTTATATCATTTAATAATAAAATAATATAATTTTAATTATCTTTTAATATATGTACGGCATGTAATAATATAATTATTTGATTATTATACTTTTATAGATAAAACTATTCTAGAAATATAAACAATCTTATGTAAAAAATTAGAAGTTCAAACGATCTATTTTTTTTTTATATCATACGTAACTATACTATTTTTAAGTTAATTTTTTTTTTGGTAATTGTATTATTTTTCAACTATAAAGTAGTTATTTTATGACGTCTGAAAAGACATTTTTACGGTTGAATTGTGCATGAAATATTATTATTTTGACGTAAATTTTTCCCCATAAATAAATCAAATGATCATATAATTTTGGTAATTAATATCCTAATTTGACTTTTTTTAAATTTGAATTTAATATTAAAAAGTGTAGTAATTGATTATGGAAACAAATAATTTCGCCAATATAATATGATGCGGCCTTATCAAGAGTATCCTGCTCTGATACATTGTTTATAACAACCCGACCCACCACGGTCGTAACACAATCCTAATAGGATGGGATGTGCACCTTTGGGCCCATTATTTGTTCTCACTTAAGCCCAAAAGCAGAAGGCCTTATTACTAAGTGGTGGGTAGAATCTCTTATAAAGATCTGATAAGCTCTTTATTCTTTTCATGTGGGACAACGTTCCTCTCAATAACTCGGAGTGTTACATACTCCCTCACTTAAAGAACACAGCGTCCTCGTTGTGCGTCAAAGCTGACCGCAGCTAAGCCCCGAATCCTCCCCCTGCTAGGTGGGTGAACCGGGTACTCTTGACCAAATGTTCGCCACCCCGCGGTTGCAGGGTTGCTCTGATACCATTTATAACAACCCGACCCACCACTGTCGTAACACAATCCTAATAGGATGGGATGTGCACCTTTACGCCAATT
>JAOWBH010152511.1:2014-12025 GCA_028566215.1 Silene coronaria | reverse complement strand
ATATAATTTTGTACATGAACAAAAAAACATACCAATAATTTTATATGTAAAAAAAAAAGCGATATAAAAAAAAATCGATCGAAAATATTTTACCTATTGAAAAATGAGCTTCTCTCTTGCACAAAGGTTTATTATTATCAATGTTGGTAATTATTGGTGGTCTTAAGCTTAAACTTAAACCCCATACATCACATTTTTTATCTTCATCAGCCATTCTTTTCACTCTATTTAATTAATTATTTATTTTTTTACCTTCTTACACTCAAACTTTCTCAAGAAAATGAGTGTTGAAGATAGTAAAAAAAAAAAGAGTAGTATATTTATATTTATAAGGTGAAAAATATTATTAAAAAATAAATAAATAAAATTAGGGTAGCATTCAATCATAAGTTAATGGGTATATTTTGGAATCTTGAATTGGTTGATTTAATAAATATACTACGTTTTTTGGAGCACTAATCATAATGAAAAATGTGTCGTTTGTTCTGTAATTTGCATGCAAACTTTATTATTTTTAACCTATGGTCAAAGTATATTAATTATTTCCTTGACATTTATTCATGATCCCCTATCACTTAAGATCTTAATTTGACTAATTATCCAATTTATTATTCTTGTAACTTCATCTCATAATTAACTCACATATTTGCTTCTTCTTGACTGTTTTTGTTGTATCATGCAAACCCATAAGTTTAATTTAATGAAATTAGAATAGATGTAACTACACATAGTTTTGTTACTCATTCCGTCCCAATCAATTGTTATCTATGTTCGAAATCTCTCTCACAAAAAAAAAATAAAAAATTAATAGATAACAATTGAATGGGACGGACGGAGTTTTAGTATGTGAATATATTGGATCTTAAGAAAACTTATAATAGGTATCATTTAATTAAAATGGTAGATAAGGCAAAATGGCAAATAAGCCATATTAGTATAAACAATCTATAATTCTACCAACAAATTAAATGATCGCCATATACAACACTTGCTGGCCTTTTTTTCTCAATTTATCAATAATTATTTCGCAATAAAAGTGGTTATATAATTATGCGTATGTACGCTAGATATCACCTGAATCCAATTAAAATCGTTCACTATATTTGTCACTATAATTTTTTTTACACAAATTTATATAAGATGTCAGATAACAGTTTTATAACAGGTTATCAGACCTATAAGTTATTATATGATCATTTTATATTGTACATCAATTTCAGAGGATCAACTATTTTATCAATCAGTTATACCGAAATTATCGAACAACGACCTTTTATTGGCTCATAACTAATTTTATCACCAATGAGTATTTCTTTATAAAAAGATCATTTTTATATACTATAAAATGATCTTACATTACATTTATTAGAGTTATAGAGTGTTTATTTGGGAGATGAAAAGAGTCAAATAGAAATTTATTACAAATGTCAAAGTTGTAAGTTACAATGGCATAGAATTAGTAGCAAAAGTAATAGTGAAACATTGAGTTTTTTTAGGTATGTTTGGAAACGGTTTCACTTCAGGAAGCAAAATTAAATGATTCTTTTTTGGGAACCTGAGAAAGCTAGAAATCTAGTTGGATTTGATTTGGCTAAGATTTTATGACTATGGTTTTAATACAAATCACAATTTCTCGATTAAAATCGTCTTAATTTTTAAGACGGTTTTTATACTCGATTAAAATAAAGGTAGAAATAAAAGAAGGTTATTGAAGGTGTTAAGTTGAGCACGATAATCTAATAAGACCATAAGAATTCAAATAGAACAAAATTAGTTTTATGATATTATTGTACGGTGTGTTTAGGCTCCAAATAGATTAATTAATTCATTAAATATAATGTATTCGGATCCGTATGATACTAAAGCAAATTATGTTAACTATGTGATATTTGTAATCTTTGAGTCTATTATATGTAATTTGCATTGTGTCAAATGAATTTAATTACATACGGAATACAATTAACTTGAAAATCTTTATTATTCGAAAGACCTGTGTTAGAGGTGATTATATATCGGGATGGGCAACATGTACGGGCCAATACCAAAGGCCTAACCCGTGCCTATATGGGCCTAGGATGAATTTTGGGCTACGTCGGATTTTGTTATATGGGTGTGGGTATTTGTCCACTTTGAGATGGTAAATCCATAATGATGAAATTATTATTTGCTACTAATGTTTTCATTTTATTGTGATTGAGTATTTTCTAGTGAAATTAAACTATAAAATTAAGTTGATTATCGGAGAAAGAAAATTAGGTCGAGTAAAATATTTACGAAGAATACTAATGAAAAAATATCTATACGGCCTTACAAATCTTAATAATTGGCATATTAATTAGGATCATATTGAAACAACTACCTATTTGATTTTCAGGACGAATCTACACTTTGTTAACCAATAAATCTAATTGGAGATGAGGTTTGTGTTCAATAAAAAAATATTATAGGTCCAAAAATGAAAAATGAAAAATAAAACAAGTTACAATTGAACTGAAATGGAATAAATTGGATACGTACGGGCCTATACTAAAGGTCTAACCCCATGCATATATATAGCTACATGGGCCTAACAGAATTGAACCGAACTAACTTAATTGGACGGAACTGAAATAAAGCCGAACAACATATAAGTTAGACATAATCAGAGGTATGTGATTGTCTGGGCTGGCCGGTCAGTGTTGGTGTGGCACTAGCCTAACCCATTTAGTAGCGGGCCAGGGTCAGGTCGATCTAACATATATATTTTTAAAAAAATAGTGTTTGACCGAGTCGGATCGAGGAAGTTGCGGCACTAGCCCCACCCAAGGATATTATAGGGTGGAGCCGGGTTGACCCAGCCGGACTAGTGAAAACACGGTCCACGACACCGGGCTAGCCCGTTACGATGTACAACTCTACGCATAACTAAGCCTAGTTCGAACTAAACTTTATTGAGCTAAACCGATCGAACTGAATGAAAGAAAGTATATATATATATTTTTTTTTTTTTTACCTTTGGTGCGTGCACTGGGTAACCCGCGGGTGTACGTGATAGCCTGCAAACCACGTATACCAAGTAAGCCACCGGTGATAGACTCGAAATCTGTAAGGCATGGACTCAGGCCAAAAACGCTCCACAATATTTAGTTCTTGAGGAGGCTTGAACCTGGTTCTCTTGCGAATGAAAATGGAGAGGATCAATTTCCCTTTGTAACCACCAACTTCCCCATTTCACCATAGCAGCCAAAACCCTAATTGAAAAACTTCATTGAAAATGACCAACTACAATGGCGGCAAGGTGGGAGAGCTAAGCAATCACACTCTATACTATTCGAATGGTAAATCAAGTTTAATTCTTGTTTTAATACCATTAATTACTGTTTAATTTGTTAATTAAACTATATGATATGCTCTTTAATTTTTACTATTTCTAGTTTAAATCATTTTAGTTAAACCCCCAAAACCCTAGAAATCACAATGCGTAATTCCCTGAATACGACGTCGTTTGCACGATGCTTGTCCACCATGAATTTCATACGTGTGATGTTTTTTCGGCATTTTTCCGATACCGGTAGAGGCCGTAACACTTTGCCTAGTATCACCAGGAGTGTCCCCTATAATTATCGGCATTGGGCGACACGGCTTGCCCGAGAAGCGCTTACCGATTATCTGCATAACACTAGTGCATTGCCCTTTATTTATGCTCAGCTAATCAGCAAGAATTCCAAACATTGTCTCTATGAAACTATGTCTAAGCACTCTAATATGCCCTTTTCGTCGCTTAGTTTTCGCAAGAATTTTTATAAGTTTCTTAGGTATCATCCAATAAATGAATATGAGTTCTTTTTTGAAAGTATTGGTATTAAGTATGGTGATGTTAACCGGGTTTTGAAGCCGAATGTGCATTTTTTCTCTGATGATCGTGTTGTGCTTGATGCTGCTTGTTGTCTTGCGGAGTATGGGTTTCCTTGGGATAAGTTGGGGAGGTTGTATCTTGAGGAAGCTTCGATCTTTGGGAATAAACCGGAGTTTTTGAGTGACAGAATAGGTTGGTTGGTTTCTTTAGGGTTTAATAGTCAGCAGATTGTTGGCATTTGTTTGACGTTTCCGTGGGTGTTGAAGGGTGAAGAGCGAGGATTGAGTGGTGAAAATAGTGTGCTGTTGCGTGAGTTGAAAAGGGTTTTTGTTGATTTTTCTTTTGGGAGCTCTTTGGAAATGAATGCCGATGTTTGGTTTGACGTTTGTAGAAAAGTGAAGTTTTTTTATGACCTTGGTGTTGCGAAAAGGAAAGTTGGGAACTTGCTGGTTAAGGGCAGAAGTATTTTGACTGACTTCTCGGAGGAGGTTTTGATTCAGAAGTTCAAGTTCTTTTTTAGGTTAGGTTTTGAGAAGGCGGAAGTAGGTCTGTTGATTCTTTCCAATCCCGAGATATTGAGCATTCAACTTGATGATCGTGTGATTTCAGTTTCGAGCTTATTGACGCATTTTGGTTTGAGTGAGGAAAAATTGAAATTTGTAGAACAAAACTACAAATATGCATTTGGGCAAAATAAGATGATTAATTTGCCAAATATTCTCAAAGTTATGGATCTTCATGAATGGTTCTTCAAGAGAATGGAGTGTGGATATCATCACTTATTCGCTAATTATGATTTGGCTAGCCCCGACGATGGGGTAGATGAAAATTATGCTCAAAATATGGAACGCATCAAAAAGAAAAGAAAACATAGTTATTCAATTAGTAAGCTGGACTTTTTACATGGAATCGGATTTGGGAAAAACAGTTTCACTCTGAAGCTCTTAGCTGATGTACGTGGTACACCAAGTGAATTGCAAGTTCGATTTGATTTCCTACTGAACAAAGGGATCAAGTTTTCTAAGCTGTGTAAGATAATAACTCGTGCACCCAAATCACTTAATCAGGATACTGACAGTTTTAAGAAAAAGATCGACTTCCTGGAGGAGATGGGTTTTTCTTTGGACAGCGTGGAAGCTTTCCCATCTTACTTAATATATAATCTAGAAGAGCGGATTAAACCCAGATACAAATTCCATGTGTGGCTTATTGAGCAGGGCTTGTGCACCCAAAAATACAAACTCTCAAGCATAATTGCTGTTAGTCATAAAGCTTTCTTGTCACAACTTTCCCGCATACATCCAACTGCACCTCAACTGTGGCTGGAGCAACATGGGACTAAAAATCCAGTTTGAGGAACGTCAAAATCCCATTCATGAAGTGTACTACCTTGCTGCTAACATCATGTTAACAAGGAATTCCGACATCCTTATCGGACTGATGTAATAACAAGGTGACTTCACTGGTTTTGGATTCAATTTTCATCAAAAGTATACACATCATTATGTAATACATTTTGTAAGATGAATAGTATTATTTCCTTTTAATAGAGAGTTCTAGTTTTGTAAATGTAACGTGAATTTGATTTCCTTATGATTAATTGGAGCGCAATATACCGGCTCACTGGGTGAGCCATTTGAATGAGTACTGGATGAGTGGATGTATTATCATTTATCACTGTTGTAACTTGTAAAGTTTTCGTTTGCATAATTAGTTATGCGGATGCCTTTACTATTCATGGTGCTCAGATGACCGATCAATAAGCGGGATAAGATGTGAACCCCTAAATCTTGTGTGTGCATGCCCTCACCAGTCACCACCAAGTCACGGGTTCCAGATGATAATTCAATTTCTAAAATGTATATATGGAGTTAAAGTCTGCAGGATTTAGGGCCTTCAGACCTCTGCCTCTCCTAGCATAACATGAATCACATGGCAATCCATTCCATTGTTTTCCCCTCTGATTCACATGCTGAATTAATTTTATGTATGACAATTGTGCATGTATACAACCAAACTATGAACAACGCGTTGTCGAGAATTTGCATTGATACATCCCAATAGTCATCCTAGACTCGCCAGCCCAATTGTCTCTGGCCTTGTCCGAGCCAAGCCTGCATTGATCATACCTCGAGGAATACAACACTAAGAATTTGGTATATAAGTACGACTGTTCCATGTTAAACAATGGAAAAACGGGAACAATACATCACATCACACGGTTCAACAGCATATTAACGTAAGAAAGCTGGGACATCAAGCTCTTATCAATTGATCGCCTACAAAAAGAGAGAATTTCTGCAAACAAAAACTTTTCTCGAATCAACTTGGCTTGACGATTTTCAAGTAGACTCTGTGGCTCAATGGCAGAGGCCAAGATAGCACATGCCCTCGAGTAGGCTGTTGATTGGAAATAAAAATAGTTTCACACCACCAAAATTAGCAGTGCGAGCGGGTAATGATTGCCAAAATGTCTCGAAAATTAGCCAAGCCCTCTAACATATTGGTCAAGGTTGGTGTTGAATGGCTCACACCTGCTCAAGTGCACACACATTTGCATAATTAGTGTTTGTTAACTCGCCACAGCACGACATACTAAAATGACATCCAATTAATGGAAAAGAACAAGAACAAGCATTTGATGATCAAAGTACAACTCGTTTGTGTTTCGATTCCACACGAAAGACTACGTATGGGCTGAAACACAAACGAGTTGGCAATAGAATTTTTTTGGTCAGATCATAATCTCACTGTATATTCTCTCTTGGGAAATAGAAATATGCATGCTGAAAGAAGCTACCACTCCGGTCATTCCCACAAACTTAACAGAAATATCACAAGTAACGGGTTTTTCTGATAGAATAAGTCCAGCAACCAATCAAAATACAGGTCCATGTACGTGACTGAAAATACTAATTTGCACTGGGAACTAGAGTCAGTAACTCACCGGATAGGAGTTCCGGGGGAATAAAGAGGATTCTTGACAACGTACTCGACATATAAGTTGTAGATATACTTCAGTGATTCTCGTAGATCTCCTGTTCTAGGATGAGTGACCAAAATAAGCTGAATGCACACAAAAAGGAGAGTTAGTGCCTGTGAAGCGAAACCAGTTATGGGTAATGGTAATGGGTACATAGAAGGCTACACAAAGAAGAAGGAATCGGGAGTCAAGCTGATTTTCAAGCATATTAAGATCTCAAATGCAAAAAGTTACAGAATTAATCGGTATGTCACAATGAACGCACAAGTATCTGCGTATACAAAAACAAAAGCGAAAGTAAGACACACCTTTATCCCAGATGGCGTCTCCATGAAACTAAGCTTATAGGTATTGGTACGGAAACTATGAAAGGAACATCCTTGGCCAGGCAATTGAGGCACTCCAAGGTTAACCTTTTGCACACTGTATGATTTTCACAGGCAAACATCAATACTCAATCCTTTGAACTTTTTCACACAATTGGCGATTTAGATGAATTTGAAGATGTTCCACATCGCTTAATACTCACATCCAACTAAAAAGTACTACATATCACATTGATAAGTGCTTACATTTACACTCCTAATTTTTTTACTCTCGTCTATAACAACAGAAGCATAGAGAAATATGCTTTCCCTAAGGGCCAAGGGAGTGTAAAAATCAGCCGCGTATGTAAATCACTATCCACATTGACTTGATCAGATCATCTTCGGGACTTTCTGACTTTCTCACATTAATCGATTACTAACTTTCTACAGCCGATTCCTACTGAAAACAGAGGGGTGTATGAAAGTTCCAACATCTAAGCCAACGCAGTCCTCTAAAACATAGATAAACTATGCCCACTTAATGAAAATCAACACTCTCTTCACACAGCAACATCATCAAAGCTTCCTTCACAGGAATTCATTCCGTTCCAACAGATTTCCAGTATTATACTAATCTAAGAACTTCCTAATCAATCCAATCACCCAAAACCAACAATCAACTCAACATCAAAAAGATTAAAACTTTGCCTAGCAAAATTCATATTGATACATGACAACCCACCAACAACATTACCCCAGTGCTACAAAGGCTCCTGCAAATTGCGTGGCTAAGGGGGGATCACATGTATGCAGGGCTGCAGAATTAACCTGCAACTGTGCTAGCAACATAAAGAGAGTGTTTCTGAATGATCCTAGGCGAAAATTCATATTGATACATGACAGCCCAACAACAACATTACCTCATTGCCTCAAAGGCTCCTGCAAATAGCGGGGTAAGAGGGGATCGGGTTCTACACAAGTTTACCCCTATGCTAGCAACATAAGGTTATTTCCGAATGACCCAAGATGAAAATTAAGTCGAGAACCAACCCATTACACAAAATCTTAGCACAATTCCCTAACCAACCAAATTCATCAATCAAACACTCATCAAATCAAACAAATACTCATATAATTCCTTAAAAAAACCAAAAAAAATCAGAAAAATATAAAAATAAATTACCAGGTGGGGTCCATCTTAGCAGTAAGAGATTTGAGAGAAAAAAGAAGACCAAACATAAGTTTTTGATCTTGTTGAGGATCTAAAGTGTGAAGTTCACGATTCCATTCTCTATAAAGTAAACAAATACCATTTCTGTTGAATATATATATCATATGTGCATTGTTTCCTGATGCTGTTATTGCTGGTGGTGATGGGTTTATCTCTGTTGCCCCAAAAAACTGCATTTTTTCTTCTCAATTCTACCTAACAATAAAACCCATTATTAAAAGATGATCACCGTCTCGATTATTTGTTTACCTTTGATTAAAATGACTATCACGGACTATAAAAGGTAAACAATGACTGAGACTGAAAAAGTAATTAATTATGATCTTAATTCTAGCTAACAATAAAACCCCATGATAATTAAATTGAATTGCACCTTCATGATGATCATAGATAGTTACTCCCATCGACTTGGTCATTTGTTTACCTTTGATTAAAATACGTATCATGATGAATATAAAAGGTAAATAAATAAATGAGTCGGAAAGAGTAATAGATTATGATCTCAATTTGTACGGTTGTTATATTGTTTAAAAGAATTTAAATTTATGAATTTATTTTGATATAATGAAGAACTGAGACTTACCTGTCAATTTCTGGGATGAAAGTTTGAATCTTTTTTCATAAGAGACTTGGAGATCGTTTGTGTTTGTGTTGTGTTTATGACAGACAAACAACAGAAGTAGAACTGTAGGCTTGTTTCAGGATTTGGTTAAAATACGGATTTGTACGAGTCGTGTTTCTACGCGTTTTGCGTTTTGGGTTGTGTTAGAGAAAAAATCGATCAAATTAAAACAATTTTTATCCATATGTTTATTTTTAGTAATTTTAGCCCTAATAAACATATAATTATTCTTAATTTTTATAATTTACTCCGTAATATAAAAATCGAAGACCCACTTTGGCTTGCACCCAAAATCCGATTTTTCCGATAAACCAAAAGTAAATGATTTGAGTCGACCCTGAAAGAACTTGAATTGAGTCGAACAAATTAAAGTAAAAGCATTGTTCAATCAGTACAACAACTAGAATACTCAACAACACAAACTAATCAATTAGCATATTACATTAATCTATCTGTTAGATTAATGAGCTACAGCAGCCACAAATTAACATTAATCTACCAGCTAGAAGGGCTAGGTAACGGCTCGATTTGATCAAACATATCGGAAGGGAAATCATCGAAGAAACCGTCTAAGGTGACCGGGTTATCAATGACTCCGACTGAGGATCCGCTCATTTGACCAGAAAGCTGCAACCCATCATCAGTAAATACAGGCACAGGTCCATCTGTAAACCCAAAGGGCTGCAGGAAAGCGGTGTCGAGTCTGTCAATGAGTTCCTGCGTTTCTGGAGGTAATGCAAGGTCTGTTTGCAGGGCAGGAATTGCAGGAAACGACATCACCTCGTTGAGGTGCACCTGGTTGTTGTTGCATGGATACTGGTTTAGAGGAATCGCGTCGAGCATGAACTCCTTGTTTGGTGCAGATGATGAGGAGCTAGAACACTGCACTTTTGATGATGTTTCTCCTGTAACTAAAGAAGTCTTGGAAACCTGATTACGAAACAGAACACAAAGCGAAACAAGGATTTCATAAATTGTCGGATCTGAACCCTGGTCATGAGTATCAAATCTTATGATTCTACTAACTAAGCT
>JAOWBH010152502.1:0-12026 GCA_028566215.1 Silene coronaria | reverse complement strand
AGGTAAACTAGAAAAAAGATCGAAACTTTAACTAAAAATTTCAATTTCTATTCGTCCGGGACAACCGCCTCTGCTAGCCCCCTCATTCCGCCACGGCCAATATACACATTCCTTACCATAATCCCACAAAAAACAGCAAAATTTGCTAGAAAGTGAACAATTATACATAAATTGAGACTCCTTCTACTTAAAAATTTTGACTTTTTTTACCTTTGATTAAAATAACCGCACAATGGATAAAACAAAAAAGATAAACAAATGAATGGGAGGGGGAGTACTAATGTACCGGCAACTAACAACAAATCCTAGTTCCGCCACTATAAAACCCAAAAAAAAAAGAGAATTAAATTAAATTAAATTAAATACCAGTTCTCTGTAATCGAGCAAGGTCAAGAGCGTAATTAATCATCTGAAGAGCAACAGGGTTAGCATTAGGTACATGGTGTTCACAATATGAACGTATTAATGGTGGTTGTAACGGTCGGATACTACGTCGGAAAACGCCGTTGACGGTAGTTTTGACGGCGGTGGTCGGGTGGAGACGGCGTAGTGCTGTACGTAGCATTTTGAATTGGGGATTTTTTTTTTGGAAGGAAGATGAAGATTCTGGGTTTTTGGTGACAAATGTTAAACCTCTGTTGAAATTGTAGGAAGTAGGAGGGTTTTACCGGTTAAGGACACAGAAGAGATGATAGTAGTAAGATACCTTTGACGAGTTTTACTACGGAGTATACTATAATTAATGGCTTGTGAAACCGGTTAGTCGGGTCGGGTTTGAGTAGACCCGACAAACATATCAGGTTTTGTCGGGTTTGTGTTCGTGTCAAATGTAAACGGGTGATAAAACCCTTCAACCTAAACCCGACCCAGTTAAATTTCGTGTCGTATTTATGTCGATTCACTTACATAAATGTGTCATAAAGCTTCAACCATAACCCGTTAATTTTGTATCGTGTTTTCGTGTCATTTCCATATTTGGAAAATTTAAGTATATTTATGTGATACAGCATAGTGAAAAATCAAGCTTAATTTAGTAAATAGGTCATTCATGTCGGGTTCGTGCCTAAAGAGCTCAACCCAAACTCAACTCAATTAAATATCGTGTCGTGTTCGTGTCGGCTCACTTATATAAATAGGTCATTAAGTGTCAACCTAAACCCGTTAATTTCGTTTTGGGTCCGTATCGAGTTTTCGTGTCGTGTCATTGTTTGTCAACTCTATGTTTGAGTCGAGTAAAAGTGTGTAAGATTATCAATATTAGTTTGAGTTGGGTTGAGTTATTTCGATTTTCTAGCCTGTTTTGGGTGTGTTTGCCGGGTTAACGGGGTCGAGTTATTTTTGGATCAATAATTAAGATCGCAAACTCATGTTTTTGGTTTTTATTATTATTTATAGATTAGTTTTAATTATTGATTCTTTATTTTAACTAGAGATGAAAGTGGGTATGCGGGTCATTGGTCTAGCACGCCTCAGCACAGTCCATGGCCCATTTTAGCATGGCCCGGCACGACATGACATGTGCATGGGCCGCATGCTGTGCTTGGGTCAAAGTTTTAAAAAAATTGTGCCTAGCCCAGTCACGGCACAAGCTCAAAATACAAAGAAATAATGCTAAACTGAAGGTAATGCTTGGCACACGACGTACGCCCAAGTACGACACGACACGACACGTTGTAAAATCTGGTGGACCATTATTATAATTATATTTGATCATAAAATGGTCACAAAATTCCATTTTTTTGTCGAAGAATGAAAACCTGATAGTTTTAAGCAAAAATTTGTGAATTAGATAAGGTGGTAGCATTAAGAGATTGACTATTGTCTACTTCTCTTTTGGAATCTAAACTCAAAAACGTGGTGCACATTTTAACTTTGCTTGTATATAAAACTCCTATATTCTAGGGTAAACTAACAAGCAAGCCGTGGATAGTTGGATATGGTAAAGCAGCCAAGTCCAAGTACATGCCTAAATCACTTTTTAAACATGAGAAGGTAGGTGGTATGAGTTTATTACTAATGTCGTGTGAATAATGAACTACTATATTATAACCAAATAAACTAATGTCCTATGAACAAGTCAATACAAGATGACCTAATATATATCATGGCACGAGACTACTATCCTAAAAAATTCGATATAAGAAATATGGTATAAATATTCGGTATAGGTCAACGAGAATTAGTAAATCAACCAATTTAAAGATGTACTCGTATATGTGAATATCATTATCCAATTATTATCCAGTTGTTTAAGAGTTTTAGGGATTTTGGTTTTTGGATATCTGAATTTTCGGTATATGTTGATGTTAGAATGAAAACTCGTAATCAATGTTGGCCACAATTAAGGAGAAACTTTGTAAAGAAGTAATAGGAGGAATAGCTTTTCCCGATGACCTGCACCGAGAAAACCAATTGATTATTCTTATTGAAGAATATAGGATATGCGTGGACAGTGAAAAGGTCGTTGTGGACAAATTGTAGTATACGAAAGCACAATACCGATAGAAAAGAACCTGCCCCAGCTCCTCGGACTCGACATGGCACACGTCTGAATCTAGACTTTTTTCTCTAGTACTCATCTCCTAATCCTACCATATGAGTGCAATAAATTATTAAAAAAACAAAACAACTCAAAATCCAGGATGAATCCAACAACAAAAAATGCTATTTGTACATTATTATTAAAACAACACATGTAATTCTAAACTATCCTTATTTATCAATAAATAAATAAAAAATAAATAATTAAAGAGATTTTAATATAGAAATAAAACGTTATTTTCTTAGAGACCTGCTTCTTCGTTGAACAATCTTGTATGGAAATCACTTTAACAAACCAATCACATGTTTACCTATCTGATAGCGAATAATTAATTAAGCTCCTCATTAGCAAAAAAAAACATGTTTACCTATTCGGCTATCTCTAGACATTAAAAACCATTATTTGATCCAATTGTATAAAAGAAAGTAAAAGTAAAAACCCAAATTTAATTAGACTATTGATGAAAGTGAAAGAAACTTAATTCAACAAAATTGAATATAACTAACAAAGCGTCTTGCTTGTGACGGGCTATTCCCGTCACAAGCTTGTGACCTCTCACAAAAGGAAGAGAGGGGACAAGGTGGGGCACCCTCATGTGCTTCCCACTCACCCTTACATGCGTCATTTGTGAGAGTACCTTCCGTTACAAATGAGAATTGGTGTACAACTAAATCAAATTGAACCGTAATCGAATTTTTTATTTTTTTAATTTGGAATAGGGGAGTAACAAATTTCAAGATTTTCAAAGCTTAACTAGTTAACTCCATGATGAGTGGGACACTCAAAGACGTTAGCATTAACAACAACAAACAATATTTAAAATCAAAATAACCAAATCAAATCAAATCAATTCAATCCAAAGTCACACTTTTAACTAACCCATTATTAATCTCTACCTTACATTATTTACACCAAAACAAAAATTAAATGTAAAACAATCTTGAAAGAAAAAATCCCCAAATTGTTAGGTTTTGTTCATAATTACTGGAATTGATTGATTGATAAATTAAGTTGAAGAATTAGGGATTAGAAAATGGCGCAAAGTGGAAGAATGATTGGTGAATATATGGTAGGAAAACAAATAGGATGTGGATCATTTTCAGTAGTATGGCATGCTCGTCATCGAATTCATGGTACTGAAGTTGCAATTAAAGAGATTTCTATGTCAAGATTGAATAAGAAGCTTCAAGAAAGTTTATTATCTGAGATTTTCATTCTTAAGCAGATTGTTCATTCTAATATTATTCGTTTACATGAGATTATTGAGGTATTTCATTCATTTTTGTTGTTTTGATTGCGGTTTTTGTGTTGTTGATTGGTAGAAGATTGTTAGCTTAAGACGATATCTTTTCATGTAACGGTTTTTTAGCGATACTTGAATCGTGGTGTTTATTTGGCGCGGTAAATAATCGGATTAGGATCGTCTCCATTAATAAATTTGCCTAAGATTAAATCCCGCCGTTGAGTAGGAAGTGGATTAGGATCGTCTCGTGATCAATGGTCTAGAATGGATTAGGTAATGGGGAGGGGAGGGAATAAATTTGGCTAAGATTAAATCCCGGCCGTTGGGTAGGAAGTGGATTAGGATTGTCTCGTGATAATGGTCTATAATAGATTAGGTAATGGGGAGGGGAGGGAATAGATTTGCCTAGGATTAAATCCCGGCCGTTGGGTAGGGAATGGAGAAAGAAATGGGGAGGATCCTGAATCGTGTTTTTTGTTTGTATAATTTGTTGGTCAACTAACAGGAAATTTTGACATATGTCTGGTTGGGTAATTAACTGTCGTGAGGTGTGAGGAGGTGAGGAATTGTGTAGGTTAGGATTAAGGTAAATTATAGTATGAGATGGTGTAATAATAAGGTTGTTTTGGGACCGACCTAAATGATGGGTAGTTATTGTTTGTGAGAAAGGTTTGAGTGTTTGGCTTTGATGGGTTGTTCTCACACTGTTACATACTTACATCAAGTGTCTTCTTTGAACTTAAGAACAATTTAATTTAGTAGTTCTGTGATCGGATTTTGTGAGGTCAATAGGCCATCTTGGTTATTAATAGAAATTATGGCATTTTTTTTATTACCGAATACCGGCAAATGGTTACATCCTCCTGGATTATGGATATACGGGCAGAATTGATGCAACATTTTATGTTGAATCATTGCCAGACTTTCTGTCCTGTTTAAAGGAGCTCGGCTAGTGTACTCGTAGGTTACTGTGTAACTATTAGTGTCCATCAGTATTGAATTGTTGTAGGTTTTACATTGATCAATGCGTAGATCATACTCTTTGGATCATAGTTTGTGGCTGGGAGTTGTGGTGCTCTATCGCATTACTACCTTTAGTGAGCTTCCTACATAAACTCTAGCAAACACTCATATCTACGTATGATTTGTTGGGTACTCAAAGATTATGCTTCCTGTTACTTCCATTGAGCTTCATAAGGGTGCTAGAAACATAGAGGTGTATATACTTAGTTTAGTACTTCAGCACATTATGTTTCTCCTCCCATTCTGGAAAGCAACTTCTCGGACTGCTTAAAATATGCAACCTATCTCGTAAGATGTCGTCGTTGTGATTATTGGAAGTACTTCGACAATGTATTTGAGTAGAGTAGCTACTCAAGTACAGTCTGGTTAAGTATGCTGTTATTTGGGAAAATGTTTTCACGTCTACTATTTAGACATCCAGTATCATTTATGTATGAAATTTAGCTATCACTTACATAGTGTATGCTCTTTCTGCTGTGATGACTGAAACTACCGCCAGCAGTAGTTGAGTAGAGTGGCTATTGTGCTTGGTAAGTAGAAGCCTAAGATAAGCACATTCTTATATACAACTAGAATGAAGGTAGTTAACTCAATTGAATGAGAGGTAGTTTGATTAAGAACTAATTCATTTGTAAACAAAAAATTGTGTTGAAAGTAATCCAGTGAACTAAGGGTGTTTGTGGTTAGTTAGCAGTCTTTTAGGTGTAATAGACTTCATGATTACACAATTTTTTACTTTCCCATTTGATTGTAAGAAGAGACTCTTAATCCTCATTTTCGCATCTTAACTTTTGTTCCTTGCGATTTAGAAAGACTTGCCATATGAAGAATGACGCAAACTAAGGATACCGATAAAAAAAATGAACTATAAAAATGTAAGTGGGCAACTTGGTTGAGGTTAACATGAACCTTTTCTAACTCAAGGTTAAACCCACAAAGAAATTCCAAGTCTTTACAGATCAAGCTGAAAAGGGGAAAATTATGTCGTAAAAATTATATCACCAACTTTTCATTCCCCCCCCCCCCCCCGTTTTCTTGGTTTACTTCTTCCCACTCTTCCCTAATCCCTACTGCGAATTATGTGCTTTATTTATTTGTGCATGTCTGCTTTGGGTATATGTTTTATTTATGTTATAACATGGTTATTAGGTTCCCGGGAAGGTACATCTTGTATTGGAATACTGCCGCGGAGGCGATCTTTTCATGTACATACAGCGCCATGGCAGAGTCCCAGAGGCTACTGCAAAACACTTTATGCTACAGCTAGGTACTTCCTGTGTTCCTGCTGTCTGCTTACTTCATTTATTGTTGAAAACAAGATGTCCTTAATTCAAATTTATCTCTTGTAGCTGCTGGTTTGAAGGTTCTCCGAGAAAATAATCTTATACATCGAGACTTGAAGCCCCAGGTGTGCATGTGTTTTGTGTTATTCTTTTTGGTTTTATGATATTTCGATATCTACATTAGTAATCCTGACATGATTAGGTAATAGTTGTTTCGTTTATGGTCTATTACAGGCTTGCATTATGAGTTTTGATAATGGAACCAATTTTTTCTTTTGAAGGGTATTATTTTTGGTCTTCTTTGACAAGAACACCAGATCAATAATTTTATTTTTCACCATCTGGATTTGAAAATGTCGCAGACCCTTTGGCACGGTTTTCTGGCTATTCATGGACTTTTTAAGAATTAGTGTCAGTAGCTATTTACTCGCCCATTTGTTGATTATGATCTCTTTTGGGCAAAAAGCTCCTCTTATGTTGATTATATTTGTTCGTGGGCAAAGATTATATATGACAATTATTTCTGTAAATTTGATACATCTCAAAGGCAGGCATCAACCTGATATTTTTTTTCCCCTTTTCTAGTCTTACCTTGTATAAGTTGTAAGGGGATGGAACTTTAGTCTATCTGGCAAGCTGATGTAGCTAATCAGCTTAGGACTAGTGCTTTGTTGTTGCTGTGGCTGAACCATATTGGAAAGAAAGTTAGAAAGGTATTCCTTTGTATTTTGGTTTGCAACTAGTTTGAATGTGATTTAAATTAGACTAGAATCCCCACCATCTTCTTCATGGTTCTTCAATCAATATATATCCAGAAGTGATAGCAACAGCAACTCCTGTTTTTTTTATAGCTTTATAAGTGGTATTTGGCATTTTATGTATGGCGTTTCACTGTACGCTTCACCACTACCTAATCTGGAGTGATAGTAGACTGCTTGTTGAAATTTGAAAATCTCATTTCTGATATTAGAAACAGTTGTTGCGACTTCTGAGCAACAGATTGTTTAGTTTGTGGGAGTATAATTAAATGTCATTTAAAAGCCTGACCTGCTCCCTGTTGTTGGCTGTTGGCATCTATTCAACAACATTACTCTAGTGCCTGAAGGGCCCCACAAACTGCAGGATAAGAGGGAGCTATATGCATGCAGCCGTACCCCTGAATTCGCAACACACACAGACTGATAACCTATAATTAAAATTGCGTTGAAAATTGCATTGAAAATTGTATCAAATGACTGGTACTTCTAAATATAAGGCATGCAGAAAAAAAGAATAATGAGTCTGTAGCTTCCCTGGAAATGGTTGAGACAGTTGCTACAGGGGTGTCTTCTAGCCATGAAAAGCAACATAGTGACTTTGAAACTTTAAAACTTAAACTGGAAGCTGTAGATAATTTGAATGAGCATTTTTAAACAAACCTGAACCTCAGCTGCTTTTATATGTCTCTGACTTCATTTGTCATGATCAATTTACATCCTGATTGCTACATTTAGAGATAAGGAGAGAGTAATGAATCAGATTTAAACTGATAATGGATAAAAATGACACGTTCAACCAAAGCTCTGATTGTGCCATAAACTGGAGAGAGAGTGAGAGTTCTTATTGCCCTTGAAGGTTGAGAAGGAACTTAGCGTTAGAGTTGAATTTGTTGTTGGGCCTTGTGCCTTATATGATAATGTGGTGAGGTCAACACAAGTCATGTAGAGTTAATAGTCAACATGGTAAGAAATAAATTGAACCTATTATCTTCATTAAAAAGGAAAACAAGCTTGTTATCTTTATCATGTTCAAGAAAAGAAAAATAGTCAGGCTCTCTTTCCATATGTGGTTTTAGCAAGAAAATAAGTATAGTGTCTCTCTATGCTATAAATACAATAGTTCTAGAATAGATTTTTTACCTTAAAATTAAGTCTTTCGGTTCTATGCTTGTACTGTTGGAACAATTGTTTAATTTTCTATTGCTTGTGCTACAGAATCTACTTCTGTCCACAAATGACAGTAGCTCAGTCTTGAAGATTGCAGATTTTGGATTTGCTAGGTAAAGGCTCATTCCAGTTTGGTTGCATGAGCATGTATTTTTTTCTCCCTTTAACTCCGGTAGTTTATCTTAATGTTCTTGGACGTAAAATCTGCTAAGAAGCTTTTCTAGTAATGTTCTTGTAAAATCCTTTTGTAAAATTTTCTGCAAGCAACCACCTTTCAGAATAGTGGGCTACAACCACAATTTCACAAGTTTAGGTCACTTTATCCATATGTTGCCTTCAATAGAAAGTTAGAAACCATGATTACCATTTGATCTTCAATTTCCTATCTAATGATCAAATGTAGCTTAATTGCTGCACAAATGTCCTCCAGAAATTCATTAGTTGTAATTCAAGTTTTGCTGACCTAGAGAGTCATTATAGAACTAAGTCTTGGTGGTGGTGGTTCAAATTTTCTGCAGATTTTGTCAATCAGTTTTGGTTTTAAGTTAAAATATAGTGCGGCGGTCAATTCAATGTTTCTGTGCTTGATATGTGGTTATTTGCACGCTGCATATATGTTCAGGTAATAATGGATGTTGGTTATAATGTGGAGGGAAACAAGTTGAATTTGTAGACCTCTTGTATAATTTTTTTCTATACTGTAGGGTGTGTCTGTAAATTATAGCACTGTAAAGAATTCTATACTGCTCTTCCTTTACTACAAATACTCATTACACATAGATACATTCAACCGTTAAGTTGGACATGATTTGCTTTTTTTTTTCTTTTCTCGCGTTTTGCGTAAAATCAAGTGTCAAACTTCCATATTTGTTAATCCCGTGAATACTCTGAGAAAAATGAAGAATTTGAGCAACATCAACAAATCGTATTGAAACTATCTCTTATCTTGCTTTTTTTTCCTTTTTTTGGTCAGAAGTAGTAGACAGTATTAGTGAACAATGCTCCTTAGCTACCATGAGTACCTTTTCCTGGAAATAAAATGCTAATCACATTGAAACATGTGACTCTAGTTTGTTTCACAAGCATAAAATAGGAATCTTGATGTGTAGGTACTTGAGCCATATTTGTTGATTATTAAAGGTTAGTTATGGTTGAATGGCAAATGCGGCATCATCAAGGTGAAAATTGGACTCTTGACACTTAATTGAAGGTTGAATGACATTTGTGTCCATTTACATGGCTGAATTTATGTTGACTAAAGTTAACATTATGATAATATTATGCTCTAAGATGCGATTGGTCACATGAAATTGTTTGAAAGATGATTGCTGGTAAAAACCAATGATTAAAAGATTTAGTGTTGACTGCTTCAAACGTGGGGTTGGGGATTTAGATATTTATGATCAACTGTTTAAGCTTGACTCTCCTCTCTTCACAGATCTCTGCAGCCTAGGGGACTTGCTGAGACACTCTGCGGCTCTCCACTGTACATGGCTCCTGAAATAATGCAGCTGCAGAAGTATGATGCCAAGGTGATTCTCAATGTTTTGCTTGGTTTTTTTTTTTTGACATCTAAGGGCTACAACCTAAATATCTCTTTTTCTGAATTGAACATGCAGGCAGATCTCTGGAGTGTTGGTACGATTCTGTATCAACTAGTAACTGGAAAAACCCCTTTTACTGGAAACAATCAAATTCAGGTTTTTATACATCTTTTTGTTTGATTTTAAATATAAAATGTGTTGGTTATGTTGTCAGTTTGGCTTTCTATTATTATTATTATTATTTTGTTGTTGTTGTTGTTGGTGTTGTTGTTGTTGTTGTTGTTATTGAGGTCCATGTGTAATTCATTATCTAATATCCTGCAGCTGCTCCAGAATATTATCAAAGCCACGGAACTGCGTTTTCCGCCAGATCTGAAAGATTTATCTGCTGAATGTGTAGATTTATGTCAGAAGCTGTTGCGTCGTAATCCTGGTAACTCAATTAGGGCAGTGATTTCCGAATTTAATAGTAAACTTACCGCTCAGTAACCATTTATAACTATTAAACTGATAACTCTTGGTGCTGTGAGTATGACTCTTAGACTTCTAAAGTGGTAGCATTTCAAGTTACTATTAGTAATGACGTGCTACTGAGGCCAGATTAGAGCTTGCTGTTTAACCTGAAAACATTTTCTTGCTGTAAGTTGGTACTTGGTACCATGATACAAAAATTCCCCTGTTGAGTGAGGAATCGTGGACACAACAATCAATATTTCAAAAATCATGCCGATTCTTATATGATATTTATTGCTTTAAGCAATTTAACCTATACTTACATTCTTAAAGAGAACAATGGGATTGTGAATTTGCAAATGATGTATGAATATAAAAGAGGTTGAACGAATAATAACATAGACTACTAAAATCAACTCATAATGCATATTTCAAGTACTCGAGAAAAAACGATTTGGTAAATTTTTTCAAATAGCATCCACATCTTCTGCGATCCGTAGCGTTATAATAGTGATGTCGCAATACCACGGCCAAATCCGATACAATTTTTTTGTACAATGACTGGTAAAGATTTCGGGTATATTATGCAGCTCTATCTGTTAATGTGGTTAAATTGAGGATCTGGTAGATTATTTCTAGTTCAGATTGATCTAAAACTATACCACTACCTTAAATACGAATACAGGAAATATTTTTGTGCATAGTTCCCTGAATTCTGCATGCGGTAATTTTGCTTTTCTGATCTCCCTTTTTTGCTTGTATTGCAGTCGAACGGCTAACCTTTGACGAATTCTTTAATCACCCTTATTTGCATCGGCATCAGCAAAATGAAATATCTAGGTAAAGTTGAAATAACAAAAAAACCGTTGTTTCCCTCCTTGAATCTTGAGGTGTAATCCTTTATAGTTAATACCATATTTTCTGTTGCATGTAGGGGAAGAACAACACCGAGAAGAGTAGATAGTCGCTCATTGTCTGATGATCTCATGAAGAACCGGGAGGAAAGTTCTTCAGATGATTGTTTGCCGTTTTTGCTGGATGATGACTCTAGTGGTCCTGATGGGAGTCCATCTTTTCTGGGGAGGAAATCGTCCATGAATTCTTCTCATGGGTTCTCTCCTGATTTAAGGAAAGAAGCACCATCTAGCACCATGAAGTACGTTGACAATTCATCTAGGCATACCAATATATCCCAGAGGATGCAAACTAGTGGTTTTAGAATAGACAACAGCAGACCCACAGATTATGTTGCACGTCCACTTATTTCCAAGGAGCAGAGACCGGTGAGCTCTCATTCAAGAGGTATCATAGATTTCTCTTGTGATCATCATGTTATGTACCCCAATCTAATAAATGTTGAATGTCTTGTCAACATTTTCACTCATTCATTTTTTTTTTTCATTAATTTGCAGTTATGGACTTTTCGGAGTTCATTGATCAAGATTATGTTCTCGTCTCAGGACCTTCTTTGGATACTTCATCCTCATCTACTAATATGTCAAAGCCAAGTGTATCTCCAACCAAGCCCAGTTATCCACTTCCAGCATATTCGGATCTTGGCACAAGATCGTCCGCTCCCGTGCCAATTGTTGGGCAATCAACCAGAAATGTGTATAACGTAGGAAGCTTAGAAAGTCAATGTTCAGCTCCTTCTGGGACCTCACAAGGGTCTTTGGACACTGCAGATGTCTTGGAGCAACCATCAAATGACTTCACGACGAGGCTTAGGTCACTGCAGGAGTGTGCAACTAGCGTCAAGGAACTGACAAATGACATGGTTCGTTAAAAGTGTTTATGATAGATTCTAGTTAAAATAAACGATACTCCCTCCATCCCATTTATATTGTCCCCATTTTCCTCGTTGTTTTTGAAAAATGTGATTGACCAAGGCAACCACTTTCATTATATCATTTTGAAAAATGTAAGGCTAGTGTACATTTTAGAAAATGTTGGTCAAAATTAACCTCCTCTGAGCAACAAATGGGAAATATAGAAATGGAGTCAAGTATATTG
>JAOWBH010152470.1:0-12031 GCA_028566215.1 Silene coronaria | reverse complement strand
CCTGGCCTAACTCCCAAGGTAGTGGCGTAAAAGCGTCAACATACCATAGCATGTTCATTCATGGATGCAAAGGACGACAAACACAAGCAACATGTTACCACACTTAACCGAGTGACTAACAAGAGTAACCAAACCATATAAGACGTTATTAGACAACCAACAACATGCTTGAAAGCATAAACGAATCATAAATCATCCGGTATAAATCAAGTTAAATATTAAAAACAGAGGCCTCCCAGCCGGTTGGCGACTGGCGGTCGGTTGGCCGGCTGAGCATCCAGGCCAAAACATAGAATACCAAATGAGACTCCCAGCCGGTGGGGTGACCGGTGGCCGGTTGACCGGCTGGAAATACGTCTCAAAGATAAATATTGGTGTTCACTGGAATGGCCTCCCAGCCGGTGGGTGACCGGCGGCCGGTTGGCCGGCTGGGGGTCCAAATGCACGAAAATCAGCTTTAAACAATTGAAACCCGATTCCAACCATGCAAGAACGTAATTCATTCATTCTAATATGTTTCTATGGCATGTAATCCAGCATATTATACATGTGAGACGGTTTTCCAAGAAAATAAACAAAACATGTAATTCATCTCATATTCATGTGAATTATGCTTATGGAAAACATAAGAATTCCATCCAACTATATTCAAAATTACAATTTACACATAAACAACTCATATAATCTTCCAATCCATCATCTAACCTTCTCCAATCTCATTCTAACACATAAATACACATATACTTTAGACGTAAATGTCGAGAAACCCATCACTGTTACCTTATAGCATCTTCTACTCATCTAACTCGTCTTCTATGATGTAGGAGTCGGTCTCCGGGTCGTCGAAGTCAACACCTAAACACAAAAATCACATTATAAGCGAGTTCCATCAAACCCTAGAAAGACGTATTTTTATGAAACCAAAGAAAGATGGAAACTTTCTTACGTAAATAGAAGGAGAACGAGAAGAGGAGAAGAATGGCGTGAAAATCAATGGAAACAAAGAAGTAATGAAGGAGATATGTCGATTTGTAGCTTGGTATTTTTGGGGTTTTAATGGTGTTGGAGGAATGAAGAGGATGAAGATTAAAAATCAGATTTTTGTTTATGAAGATGGAGTTGGAGGGTGAGGGTGAGGGAGTAAGGAGAACAAAAGGGAAATAGGCGCAAACGGTTCAGGCCTAAAATAACCCAAAACGAGTCGGGAAACACTATAGAACCCGATTCTAACTAGCTCACTAATTAAATGGCTAATTAATTACCACTACTAGTATTCTATAAAATTAACCATATTTTTACGAAAATAGCTTCAAATATAATTAATCTAAATATAAATGATTATTTAATATTCGAAAAGCGCGGGATGTTACAAAAACACCCTGAGTTTAAACATGAGAAGTCACTCATGACATTTCAAGAACTGAAATTACGAGTCTAGTTATTGTGTTGTCGTATATGTTTCTTTTTGTATCTTTTGTTATTTGCCTTAGTTTGCGTGATCCCATGCCAAATTGAGTTGTAACGCGCGCCGTTTCTGTCAAGTAGGAATCCTGTAAATTATATCGATCGTCAACAAAGTCACGAAGCATCTCAAGCCACCACCATTGTGTCTATTCAAGAAGTTTACGCAATGTTCCTAAAACTTAAAACCATGAAATTATGCCATCAAGCTGCGATTGAAGATTTGAGCATTCGCGTCCTTAGCCTTGAAAATGGGACAGTGAAGAAGAACACCCCACCGAAAGCTACTAGCCTAGGCCATTCAAAATCTACTCTAACAACACTCGTCATCCTAGGAAACAAAAAATAGCTAATAGGAATCCCGAAGACACCAAAGGGTGTTATCTGACTTAGGCATGACTTATGCCGAAACTTTGAAAATACTATTTGCCCAAGGCAAGCTACGCCCAATATGTTCGACTCCGGATCCATATTTAGAGAAGCAAGTAAACCTTTGGAAGGGAAATGTATATTGGTAATACCACTAAGGCATAGGCCACACATTCGTCTTATCCAAGAATCAAAATTGCCAAAGGCAACCTCATGGAGCCTTTCCCGAAGAAACCTAAGAACCATCTAAGATCTTTCACTAATCTAGGCATACCTTATGCCTTAGCCTTGAGAAAATTAACATCTCTAGGTCTCCTACAACCTATGGTCTCCAGCACCGGGGAAAAAAACCCAGTTTTGGGATGGTAATTTATATTGTCAATACCATATGGGCAAAGGACATGTTATTGAGAATTGTTATAAGCTAAAACATTTCATTCAAGATAACATCGAGAGTGGCGAGTTTCATATATCGATATTCCCCCAAAATGACAACAAGTACGAAAGAGTTAACCTCTTGGAAACTCCACCTAAAAGGCCAGAGCGAGCTCCTAGAGCATTCGTCGACCTTGGCATCACCTATGCATCAGCTCTACTAATGTTAGTATTACAAGGCAAATTACACTTACTTGGTCCGACTCCATACCCTGAAAATATATTGCCTAGATGGAAAAACAATGCATACTGCCAATATCATCGTGGTAGGGGACATGACACAGAAGCATGCTTTTGTTTGAAGCATACGATCCAGGATGTGATTAATAATGAGAAACTGTCCCTTTCTGCATTTAGCCAGCAGGATGGCCTGGGTAATCCTCATGGATATACCTCTCAAATTAGTAAGGAAACTCTTCTTGACTGTTCTCTGCCCATCACCTCATACAATGAGGACGAGGTGCTCAAATGGATACATGCCGAATGTCATAGTCAGTTGTTGGAAGAGGAAATGTTCAAGTATGAGCCGATGATTACGAGTCTGGATCTAAGGCCGAGTTAGAGTCCGAGTCCGAGTCTAAATCTTTCTATCCAATAATTGTTCTAATGTTTATCCTCTATTTTCATTTCCATTTCTTGGTGACAATCTAGGGGATGTCCCATGAGTCCCATTTTCTCGAGCCTATTCATTTCAATAAAGTATAATTTTCAATCCATATAATCTATTTTCTTCCTTTACCTTTTCTATGACAACGATAATTGATTTGAGACATTTTAAAACAACAAACATGCCAAGTTAATGTGAGTACAATTGAATGATGTTTCGTTCCTACTTGTAGAAGATCTAAAACTCCGTGCCCATTTCCTTACCTATTCTATGTCTGGCAATAAAAACATTTCGCTATTATAACCTAAATTAAGTGCGAGTATATCAAAAAGATTTTAGGATGAATCCAAACCGTTTCCTCGTTAGTGATCAATGACGGAAGGCAAGTCTATTCCCCACAAGAACATCTCATCTCAGAAGAAAAAATAACCCACCCCTTTCGCATAAAAGGTGTTAGTCTGATCCATATCAATCAGCGAATCCCAAATGTTATACATGGTTCAATACTTCGATGTTTCTGGAGGAGGTTCCATTAGATTGGAGCTCCACAATGGTTGTGAATTCAATCGTGAAAAGGAGTATGAGTAAAGGACTACCCAAAGTTGTTCGCCAAACATTGACACACTGCAAAGGTTCCAAATGAAGTTTGGGGATAGTATGCCAATATTCAAGACCAAAGTTACATTCAAGAGAAAAATTGTTCTAAGTCCAAAGCAAAGCAAGTCAAAGATAGATCCCGGACCAAAGAATCAGTGTCCGCAATTCAAAGGAAGCCTGGAATTTGATGCCGAAAGTTAATGGTAAAATCCTAAAACAGAAGATGCCAATGGTTAGCTAACACCACACATAAGCCTTTACACTCCCTAAGTCCTTCTCGAGACCATTATAGGTAGATAGTTTGGAATTTTGAGAATTCTCTCAAGTTCGTCAAGTACACCCATCCTTTAGGGCCTATGACATGGAAATCTGAACCAGCATCAATTCACCTACCCTTTTTGTGCTCAGGCTACATCAAAACTGAGACCCGCTTTCCTTCCACATCGTTAGCCATAACCCAATTAAGCCTTAATCCAAAAAATAAAGCTCTAGATATTTCTTCGTGCAAGACCCTCTTATTTCCAAGCTTCACATTCCAAAATATCCAAGCCATTTTCACCTTGACCTAGACACGGAGTCTTCAAATACTTTGCTACCTAGAACAAGACATACCTAATCTATCCTTAGGGTTCGCTTTTTAGTATGCTCACACGACAAGGAAAATTTTATAAATTATATCTCTTTGGTCTATGATCAAGGGGGAAATTACCTCGAATCGATTCTTCAAGTCATCAAAAGAAAAATACCCTCGTGACCCACGCACGTAAGGCCGTAACACCTAGCTTAGGCGCACACGCAGAAGTACGATCTAGTTCGATTTCACTTCATGTGAATACGTAGGCAGTCCTCTAACAAGGATACAACCATCCCAACCATAAAATTTTGACCTCAATAAAACGACACTCCTTTCAACTGACACATCCATCTCAACCACTTATTCAATCTTATACCTCTTTAATGGGGGGCTCCTTCTTTAAGACGTCGCCTAGTTTCTCCTTATGCCAAATTCCCGAGTCATGTTCTCATCCTGGGGGCTTCATTTCTGAGATGTCACCCACCCTTTATTCCTCTCAATCACCCTTTAAGCTCTCAATCAAGTCAAACTGGTGCTTGGTATGGACAATGACAAGATCCTAGATCAATTCTCCGAGTTGTCATGCCTCAAGAAGGCATTTCGCTACAGCAACGATGGTGAAAGTTGTCAAAGAAGACAGCCGATCCACGCCTTATATACGTCTTTGTGGAATATAAGTCCTCGTTCTAGAAGATCTTCTACTTTGGGATTTTATACACGTTGTCACCCGTATATGGCTATGGGTTACGTATACTTAGGCAAATTCTGTCCGCGTCGTCCCAAATCCATATCAAACCTCAGTTTGTTTTGTGCCAGCCACTTAATCCATGTCCGCATTAGGCTATTCGTCTGTGTCAATCTGACAGTGTGAGTCTATATCATGTAAAGTCACGCATCTTGAGCCTGATTAATACGCATAACACGCAACAAATGATCAAATTTTGACTTTTAACAAATTTCAAGCAAAAAGAAAAACTTCCAAAACCTATATTGTTTTTCGCGCGAGGTTTATGTGCTCATTGTTTACATGATAATTGCTTTCGTGAATATGTGTTCTTATGTTCTACGAATCTGTGTTGTCACTAACCATGTAGATAAGCATAAGAAGCAAAGCTCGCTCCAACTAGAGGCTTCGCCAAGTCTTAATTCTTCACAAGCGGTAGTGGTGCGCTACCGACTGTTGGCTCACACACACAAACAATATTTATAACTTAATTTAGGAAGTTGCAAGTCAAGGTTGATCCATGGGACGGTTAAATCATTCTACAAGCGAGTGGTGAAAGTAAGCAATAAAGATGTCTAAAGTCTCGAGACACTTGGGTTTATAAAGAGAGAATGATCTAAACTACTCAACAACCAATAAAAAGCAAATGAACAAACAAGAAACGATCAACAAGAGATGATATCAATGGGAGAAATAAACTAGGGTGTCATGGGTTTATATGGGTCGATTAAGTTAGGCAAGGTGTTGAGTCTTATACATGTGAATAGGTTAAAGTCAGACTATGAGCCAAATCTCTCGATCTAATGACTCTACCTAGGTCAATCGGGGTAGCTCTCGCGTATGCCCGTCCAACCCACCAACATAGTGCACAATCTAACATGATTACGACTCTCGGTCTTATATAAGGGTTGAACAATTAGGGATTCATTGAAGTTATTTCAAACAAGCATTTCATCAAACATCATATATGCACAAGTTGAAACAAGGACCAAACACAAGTATAATTCTCAAACACCAAAGATTAAGCCCTTAATCAAACCCCATAATCCCCCATTAACCCTAGCTAAAAAATTACTCACTACCCATAATCATGATCATGAGAATAAGACTAATAACAAAACAATAAGACATAAAGATGATGAATAGTGAGAGATTAACAAAAGATTAAAGTGAGATTAAGAATTATACCAACTAGATGAACAATAGATGAGAATAAGATGAATTATAATACAAGAAATCCTAGAATAGATGAAGATCTTGTCACCAAATTTTGTATAAACCCAAATAAATCTTCAATTACAAGATAGATCTAAGAGTAATTAAGGAATGATTAAGTTAATTATGAGAGATTAAGGAGATAATCTAGATCTAACTGCATTATAAGATGAGGAATGGAGGCTAATAATTGTTCTCTAATTAGGTTAAAACGAGGTTTAGTGGAAAGATTAGAGGCAGCGGATCCGGAGACATCTCGAACGAGAGAAGACTATCTCGAGCGAGATGAAGGTCGTTTCGAGCGAGATGCGACTTGTTTGTTGCTTCAGCTCGAATGGGACAAGGCCATCTCGACCAAGATGTTGTCCAGCCTCTTCCTTCATTCTCCTCTTCTTCTTTGTCCCTCTTTATTGACCACGGCCTTCATTCATGTCCTTCTCTTTAGGTCGTATTTGCACGAGTTGTAATTTGGCCCCTAAAATGAGCATAAAAGACGGGAATTTTGCCTCATTTGGCTCATTTCCTACAAATCACATGAAATAAGGTAGAAATGCAAATAGGAAGCTTTTGGCCGTAAAAAACGACTATAAATAAGACAAAATGCATGCAAAATAAGGCTAGTTATGGGGTATAAAATGTGTAAATTGGAACAACATCAAATATTCATAAGCCGAACCTTTTCTCATCCTCGAGTAAAGAGGAGAACAAGACAACGACCTTTAATAAAACTACTCCTAATAGCATATCTGATACATGGCAATTAGCGAGTCTTGCTCTGCCCCTTCAAGTCACAACAAGATATCCATGAGGTAGAATACATTCTTGCAAGGCAAGTAGGGTATTGCCAAAACTTCGACGCAACCTAACATAAAGCACATAAAACACGGAATATGATGCATTTACAAAAGAATAGCTACTTCCTTCATCAAAGTGGCGGAATCAACCAAGAGAGAACTAATTTAAGTGTATAAACTTCGATATAGTCACTAATTCTATAGATTAATAGGTCTAAGTGTATGTAATCGAATCACCTCCAAATGGTGTCAAACTAGTAAGCCTTTCATCCACATTTGCTAAAATACGTCGTCAAGGGCGATAAAATGGAAATGGAATGAGAGACCCTATGACGTTAGAGACAATGTAGGTTTGTGTTGCATTCCCCTTCTCACCGAGATGATAAGAAGGGTCGTCCCTCATTGCCAAGCAACTATAGAAGAGTGGAACCATAAAAAATGTAAGGAAGAACTTTCAATTGTGAGTTCTTATTTGACTTGTTTGTGGTTTGTTTGCTTGGTTGTTTCTCGACAACTTTGATTTGGCATTTGATATCAAAATTTGTCTAGCAAAGGGTATGCGGTGGAGACCAACAATAAGCAAATCCTCGCCGTAGCGACTCGAGAGCGACCCCATATGTAGATAGGGTATTCTAGAAAAGCCTACAACAAAATTTTGGCAAAAAAGTTTTTGATTTGATTTTTATTTTTGTTTGATTTTTTATTTGAAATTAAATTGAAATGAACTCGTTTTTTATGTACGAGTTTTCCTTTTGTATGACATTTGTAGAGCATGATATGGCATAAAAGTAATGGTGGTAGTTGCATGGCGTGGAGGTTACTTAGGAATACACGGCAACCAAGGAATTATCACATTATCGGGGGTAAGCAAATGGACAAAATTGCAAACCCTTGACTAAGCTTTAGCAAACGGGTCAAAAGACACTAGTAAAACACTATCTAGGGTGTTTCGACTCTATTTTCACAGACAAAGTCCTAAATTGAAGAAGTGTCTACAACGACCTATTTACACTTGTCAAATTTATCAATTAGACATTTTCCAAAATTTTCCTTAATGCAACTATATGCCATGATGCGACTAATATAAAACATGTTATTATGCATATGCTCTAACCAACTATTATGCCATATAATACAATGAAATACTCCTAAGGACAAATAGGCAATCAACAACCGCAACATCTTCAAAATACACCTCATCGTAAGCGATCTTCATTTCCCTTTTCGGTGTCTCGAATGAGGTGACATGCCCTATGTGAGAAGATTAACGAACACACAACGTATATACGTTTCTACACTACAAAAGGAAATAACATATTTTTTGATTTTTGAAATTTTTAGCTTTTTCAAATTTTTGAAGTTAAAAAACGTGTTTTTGGATTTTTAAAAGTTTTTCAACTTTTTTTTTGGGTTTTTCTTTTTTATAAAAGAAATGCGTAAAGGGAAAGACTTTTTTTGGAATTTTGAAAAGTTTCAAATATTTATAGATTTTTGAGTTTACATTTCTCATCCCCACACTTAGAAAGTACATTGTCCCCAATGTACGCAGAGGGAACGAGAATCAATGCATGAATGTGAAATGAATGCACGATTTATATAAGTGCGAATGTATGAACTAATCTAAATTCAAAGTTAACAACTAATTTAGTCGATAATGGTGCATATTTTTGGTTAAATAGAGAGCTAATTGTAATTAACTCGAGTCACTTATGGTTTAACCTCCCCAAACCGAACAAACATGAGTGCTAATGCAAAAATTTGGAGGTTAACCCATTAGTGAACACACATGAATGCAAAATGCTCTATTCTAAACTACGTGATGTATGATCTTTATTGGGTAGGAAGTTAATTAAGATTAACTCGGATAACATTATGTGAACTTTTATCACCTCAAACCGCTTAAAAACGTCATTTATAATGTAAAAACGAGAGATTAAAAGTCACCCAACGTAATGTAAACATGAATGATAACATGATGAGAGAGATGGAGAGAAGAAAACATACATGTGTTCATGTGAGATGTCGTAAAATGAAGGGGAAAAGGAGTCAAAATAGCCTTGGAAATTTTGGATTGAAAAATCGGCGCCATTTGCTCACCCGGACTCCAAATCAGGTGATTCAAGTGCCTAAACCGCTTGATTTTTCGACGCCGTTAAATCTGTCAAGATTTCTGGCAATTTGGGGGTTGTCTCGAATGAGTTCCTCTTCGTCTCGGGCGAGATGACTTCTGTCCCGGGCGAGATGTGAGGCAGGAATTTTTTATTCATTTTTCAAAGTTGTCTCGAGCTGGATGACTAGCATCTCGGGCAAGTTAGTCTTGTCTCGGGCGAGATGTGCGTCAGGACCAAAAATTTCATTTTTTTATTGTTGTCTCGAGCTAGATGGATTGCATCTCGGGTGAGTTGGTCTTGTCTCAAGGGAGACATATCTCGTCTCGTCCGAGTTCAGGGCCCGATTTTTTTTTTTTGCTCTTGGAGGATAACATACTAGCTCGGAATGCCTTTCTAACCTCTCCACACTTCAATTTCGCCTTCGATATAAATCATAACACATGTGAGAGTCTTCTTGCTCACATCTCTCTTGAAAATTACATCAAATGAACATGTATAAGGTGGTGGTTATTTGGAGGACTCCACCAAACTCATTTATTTGTGCCTTCCTCTTTCATATTGTCCATGGTGCTCAACGCTCTTAACAACCTATCAAAAGCTTAAGCATAATCTTCAAGCAAGCATAAGTAAAATATTGACCATTTTATTACAAGGTATACCCACTTCTTTGGTCAATGATTCTTCTCAAAGGTTCTTCCACCCATCTTAGCACTACCTCTTAGGCCTTCTTGATGATTTGACCCTTTCATCTTGCAATGTTTGCTAAGAGGTAAGAGGAGTGGTATCTCATAAGCTTCCTTTGCAGGAAATTCCTCCTCATTGTCAAGGCAAGGGGATTGGTGAAGAGTGGGAGATGGATAGGTCAACTTGTCGCCATAGAAGCCACTCATGACTTTATTTTCATTACTTTCTTCATGACACTCCTTAGAACTTAAACCATTTCCAAAGAAGAGATCCTCTATTTCTCAATTCCTCTTAGCTTCTAAATTCCCTAATGATGGCAAGCTCAATTTCATCAACCTCCATTTTCCAATGGTTACCAACACTCTCACTTATATCATTGGTGCACATATCATCCACATGATCCATAGAAGAAGAGTGTGGTGGGAGGTCTTCCTGATCACCATCATAAGCATCCCAAATAGGAGGAGTAAACCTAGAATGTGAGCTTGGTGAATGAGGCAATTTGGATATAGAAGTCGTCTCATAATTGGCCTCAAGCTCATCCTCTTCGTTGATATCCTCTCCAATTATATCCTCTCCATCATCATCTAATGTGCTTATATCACAAGAAATACTAAAGGCCTCACACGGGTTTTTCCACTCATTCTCCCTTGAAGTGACCTCTTCAAAATAGGAGAGTACATTCACATCCTTTAACAAACCATCTTCCAATGCATCATCTTCACTTGATACATCACCAATCATGCACTCCCCATCTTCATCATCACTCTCATCCTCAATCGCACCATCTTCCCAACGGGGCGAAAATGTTTCTCTTGTGGCATTTGAGGGTGTGTGGAAATAGGTAAAAGGGGATGCCTCACTCTCATCTATCTCATTACTCTCCTCTTCTTCTATACACTCTTGGCCGGCTTCCAATTGGGCCAATTAAATTGCTATCTCTCTCCCATGGACCAAGATATTGTTTAGCACCTCATACCTTACTTGACTTTTCTCTTGCATTTTACTTAAAAAGTCTTGTTGACTCTTTAACATTTGAAGGATAATTTTTTGAATATCAAGGTTAGGGGTGCTTTGTTTAATATGGATATAATGTGAAGGGTGACTATAAGATTGGTTTTGGAATGGTGGTTGCTGTGGATTTTGGGTGTGGGGACTTTTGTATGAGAAGTTTGTGGGGTGATTTTGGATTTAATTGTTAAAATTGTAAGGTGAGGGTGTGTTATCTTGCTCAACAAACCTTCTACCTTCACACAAATCATAGTCATTCACTCCACATTGCCTATAAACTCCTTGTTGGATGACTTGTGCCATCATCAATGCTTATACAAAGATACAACTAAAAACAAGGAAATTACAAGAAAACGGTAAGAACAACCTTGAGGAAGAAAGTTCCCCAAGGCAAGAAGCACAATTAAAATAGACAAACAACAAGAACTTAAACACATAACACCGTCCCCTATAATGGCGCCATTTTGGTGCGCGGTCGTCGGCACGCAACAAACAATATTTATAAACTCAACAAATAGCATAAAAAGCAAGTCGAGGTCGATCTATGGGATGGTGTGCTATGGATTCTATGTCTATCTATCCTATTCATGCAAGTGTCACAGTTATATGGGTTATGTAGTCTAAACTAAGATATGCAAGCAAACAACAAGAATAAGGATGGAAACAATTAAAGGAAAGCAACTAGGGTGTCATGGGTTCATATGGGTGGCCAAAGGAGTCTACACATGTGAGTCTAAACTGGGTCAAGGTTGTAATCAAACTATGGACCAAGTCTCTCGAACTAATGGTCCTACCTAGGTCTAGTCGGGGTAGATCTCTCGTGTGCCCGTCCAACCTACTAACATAGCGCACGGTCTAACACACCTAAGGCTCTCAATCTTATAGGAACAAATAGAAAATCATACAAGTTTATCAAACAGGCATTTCATCAAACATCTTATGTGCACTAGTTGAAACCACAACTTTTAATCAATTTATTGGACTCACTAAGCATGGATCTACCCTTCAATCATCTCCCCAAATCTCCCACTAACTCTAGCTAGAAGACTATTCAATAATCGTCATGAGAAACATAACAACAACAATAACAACAGGGTAATCTAAACTAAACATAATGATAAGAGAAGTAAATGATGAACTTAATGAAAGATGAACAATAAACAAGAGAGAAAATGAGAAATATACCAACTAATAGAGCAATAAAGGAAATTAACATAAATAAAGAAGAATCCTTGAATAAAGGTGAAGACTTGTCACAAATCTTCAAGCATAAACCCAAGAAATCCAAGACTAATCTAATTATTAAGTATTGAAAGATTGATTTTTAAAAGATTAATGTAATTTGAGGGAAGATTAAAGACTAATCTAAGATAGTTTTCTAATCTAATCTAGATGGAGGCTAATATAAGACAAAATGGAGATATCCTTAACTATGGGGGCATAATGGGA
>JAOWBH010152459.1:0-12032 GCA_028566215.1 Silene coronaria | reverse complement strand
TTTGATTTTTTATTTTCGCGCCAAAATGATCATTTCTCATATTTGCCTAGGAGAAAATGTGTATTGTCCTTTGCGATGATAATTTTAGATATATCGAAAAAATTCTCATTTTGGATAACATTGTCGTTAAGTTTGTTGGTCTAACTAAGGTTCGATTAGAGATTTGTTAACGGCCACCATTTTAAAGGAGATGTTAAGCGCAGACTTGCTTCTTTTTACACATCAATAATAATTACTCGTAGTATTAAAGATGTAAAAGACATAGTCACGTTCCCTTGTATTTTTCTTATTATTTTAGTCACGAGTCATGACGAACACAAAACTCGATTAGCATTCATAGTCATGACAATCAATTTTAGTCACCAATATCTAAGTTTATCACTCCCTCGAATACCAGCGAGAATCCTCTGTCCCATTTGGTGTTCCATTATGTGTTCCACTCCACTTATCTTCTAACACATCAACAAATTAATATATATGTTGCAATATTTTATTTCACCATAAGTGGTGTGTCAAAAGGTAAGTGCGTGGGGTGGCGCACATAATGGGACACAAAAGTGGGACAGAGGATCCTCACTGCTCTAATGCAATACAACACTCCGGTCGGAACCGGAGTACTTAACAAGAGCCTAATTGCGAATATAAAATTTTCTTTCTAATAATCCGGTTTATTTTGATTTTATTTTCGTTTGGTTATACGAAGTACGTATTAGTCGATATAATGCGTTCACTTATATATATAGTCATGAAAACTAACATCATCATTACCATAAAATTACACAATATCGATTTTTTCATCAAAAATTACTGTTAAAGTATTTTGCGTAGGAATTTTGATTTCATTCTCATTGATAATCAGTGAATATAAATACAATCGTAATGGGTCACAGCCCAATAGCAAAATACATCCAAGACGGGAATAAACATAATAACATAATAAGTCCAATACCCTCCTTCAAAATGGAGCATGGGGATCAAGAATGCCCAGTTTTTGGAGTAAATAGTCGAAGGAAGATGAACCCAAAGCTTTCGTGAAGATGTCAGCAAGTTGATCATGAGTAGACACGTGAGACGGAGCGATAAAACACTCTGAAATTGCGTCACGAATAAAATGGCAATCAACTTCAATGTGCTTAGTCCGCTCATGAAAAACTGGATTCTGAGCGATATGTAAAGCAGACTGACTATCACAAAATAAGCGCATGGGACAAGGGGAAGAAACTCCCAAACTATCAAGCAAACCCATGAGCCACTTCAATTCGCAGAGAACAGAGGCCATGGATCTATATTCTGCCTCGGCAGAAGACCGAGAAACAGTCTGTTGCTTCTTAGTCTTCCAGAAGCCTTGAGAATGGCCGAGAAAAACTATCCAACCAGATACGGAGCGCCTGGTCAAAGGGCAGCCAACCCAATCCGAGTCACGCCAACCGGAGATAGAAATATCACTATCACACCGGAGCTGATACCCTGACCCGGATGACCTTTGAGATAACGGACAACCCGTAGAGCCGCGTCCATATGCTCTTGACCCGTTGATGAAGAAACTGAGACAGAACATGAACATCATAGGACAGATCAGGACGGGTCACAGCAAGATAAAAAAGACGACCAACCAAATGGCGATAGGCCTCACAGCAAGATGCGCGCCCTTAGCTAATCCAAGCGAGTGATGTTGCTCAATCGGAGTAATGGCAGGTTTGGCCCCCAAAAGACCGGTTTCAGATAAAATATCAAGGGCATATTTCCTCTGAATCAAGAAAATACCCTCCGAATTTCGTGCAACCTCAATCCCCAAAAAATATTTCAAAGTACCCAAATCTTTCATATGAAAACATTTTCCAAGATAGCATTTAAAAGCAGAAATAGCATCCGAATCATTTCCATCAATAACGAGATCATCAACATAAACCAGAATGTGAAGACATAACGTAAATCTAGTCATGCTGAAAAGAGAATAGTCCGAATACGATTGAGTAAAACCATAGGCGAGTAAGGCTGCACTTAATTTGGCGAACCAACAACGCGGTGCTTATCGAAGACCATATAACGATTTTCGCAAACGACACACTTTACCTTCCTTATCTTTGCTAAAACCCGGTGGGAGTTTCATGTAAACTTCCTCGGACAGATCACCGTGCAAGAAAGCATTATGCACTTCCATCTGATGAAGTTCCCATCTTTTAATAGCAGCTACAGCGAGGAAAGCTCGTACCGTCACCATTTTAACATCTAGGGCAAACGTTTCTCCGTAGTAAATCCCTTCTTTTTGATGATTACCAAAAATAACCAACCTATCTTTATACCGTTCAATAGCACCGTCAGAGTTATTTGATTTTGTATACCCAACGACATCCAAGAGCGGTTTTATCGGAAGGAAGGTCAGTAATTTCCCAAGTATTATTATTTTCAAGTGCAACGATTTCATCTTGCATAGCCTTGCACCAAGCGGGATCATTAATAGCAATCCGAAAGGAAGGAGGTTCAACACCTGCGGTAATAGCTGCAAGAAATTGCCTATGGCGAGACGAGAAATGATTACAATTAATATAATTGGCGAGTTCATAAGGAGTAGTACCTGAGGATGGAGACCGAGGAGAGCTAGGAGACGATGTGGAAGCCTCGGCATAAGTACTAGTGGTGCCAACAACAAAGCCACGAAGTCGAGTCGATGGGAATTTTGATTCGTTTACCACGACCACACTCATCGTCACACGAAGCAGCCGCATTAGACACTACTTCATCCTCACGTACATCACTGTCAGACTCGCTAGAATTATGCCCAACATCGTCATCTGACCCCACATCATCGACAACAGCCCCCTTCTGCCGTGGTCTGGAGACCCGTATCAGCTAGCGGGTCCGGGCTAGCAGCAGAACTCCCTGCATCAGACGTGTCCACAACAGCCTCCAAACCAGGCGAAGAAGGCGTGACAGCATATGGAAATGAGGTCTCATAAAAATGAACATCCCGAGACACAAAAAAAATCCCCGGTAGCGAGATCATAAACCTTCCACCCCTTTTTATTGTGAGGGTAGCTAACAAACATACACTTACGACTCCGACTAGCAAACTTATCACCCTTGGCATGTTGATTGTGAACAAAACACAAGCATCCAAACACACGTAAATTAGCATAAGACGGTTTTTGACCAAATAAAATCTCATAAGGAGTCTTATTCTGAAGCAAAGGGGTTGGTGTACGGTTAATTAAATAGGCTGCCGTCAAAGTGCACTCACCCCAAAAAGTCGTAGGAAGGTTACCTTGAAACATAAGAGACCGAGCAATATTCAAAATATGACGGTGTTTACGTTCAACACGACCGTTCTGCTGCGGCGTGCCAACACAAGAAGTTTGAAAAAGGACCCTCGTCTTTAAAAAAAATCAGCCATATGATTAAACTCAATCCCATTATCGCTATGAATAAATTTTACTCGTTTTGCGAATTGATTTTCAACCATCGCAATAAAGCTCATAAACATGTCCGTGACTTTCTTTTTATCAAGCAACAAATATACCCAAACCGCTCGTGAACAATCATCAACAATAATTAAAAAATATTTTGCTCCACATGAGAAGGGTGTCCGATACGGACCCCATAAATCGCAATGAATTAACTCAAAACAATCAGATGCTCTTTTATCATTCAAATGAAAACTTTGTCTAGAATGTTTAGCAAGATGACAAACATCACAAATGTTGCTGGAATCGAAAATAACATTACTAGCAAGCGGAATTAATTTAACTACTTTATTTGACGGATGCCCGAGACGACGATGCCATAATTCAAAGGAATCAGCCACGCTCGCCCGATGCACCACTGGACTTGCCACGCTCAAGAAGTAAAGACCGTCTCGTAACTCACCGGATCCAATCCTCATCTTCAAAGAAGGGTCCTGAATATGGCATGAATTATTAGCAAATCTCAAGACACAAGCAATTAATTGTGAGACCGATAAAAGATTACAAGTGAGACTAGGCACATATAAAACGTCGCGAAGTATTAAAGACTCAGACAGGGGAATAACTCCAGCAATGCGCGCCATGACCGAATGCCCATTGGGCAAGCTCACTGGTCGAGGTGAGATAGAATACGTCTCGGTCAGCCAATTAATATCACCTGTAACATGGTGAGAGGCTCCGGTATCAATAATACAATCAGTTGAAATACCACTGAGACGGTCATGAGAGGAGGATGGCTTGGCACTCAATGCATTGGCACGAACCGGGGGTGGTTTCCCATCAGTGGCAGCACCCGCATCTTTAGAGCGGTTCTTTTTCCGTAAATCCTCCAGGGTTCGTGGCCGGTTTCCCCACCGGTCAGGGAACTTCTGGGACTTGTTGAAGAAATCTTTGATCTCATGCCCAGTAGCTTCACAATGCGGGCAAGAGAGGCGCCTCCGTTTCTGCCTCTCCTGTTCACGGAGAGCCCGCCAATCCGGGGCAGAGGAAGTCATTGGCTGCAGAGCCGAGGAAGACACCTTGGAATCACGACGAACGGCAAAGGCCATAACATCCGAAGGGTCATTCGTAGAAGCAGAATCCCCGACTCGTAACAGTTCCTCATGTAAAACAATATGATAGGCACGATTCAAAGACGGAAGTGGATCTTGAGATAACTGATTGGAACGTATTGTTCCATACAACGAGGCATCAAGTCCTATAAAAAATTTGTGCAGACGATCAGAGTCTTGTCGCTCAAGAGCTTCTTTTGCTATACCACACAAACATCGACCGCATTTACAAGCAAACGGCGGTTGGTGTGTAGCAAGAGTATCTCAAAGTACTTTCAAATTTCCGTAATAAGTAGTAACGGACATACCTTTTAGTTGTTTACATTCATGGAGTTGAGTTTTAAGAGCTTGAATTTTTGAACCATCGACGACCGCAAAGCGCTTCTCCAATTCGTTCCACAGGAGGCGGGCGTCTTCACAGTAGAAGATGCTATCCTTGATGGGTGGATCGATAGAGTGCATAATCAATTGCACCACCGTGCAATGAACAACTTCCCATTGATCGAGAAGGAAATCATCAGTCGGTTTTTCTATAGTGCCATCACAAAATCCGAATTTGCGTCTCGATTTAAGAGACATACGCATTGAGCCACGCCATTCTTCATAATTGTCGCTTCGGAGTTTAATATGGGTAATAGTTTGTCCCGGCCCCTCTTGATTGACAAGAGAGTAGGGAGAAAGGGGATCAATTTTATTTGGTTCAGAAGAAGAAGTGGTAACAATGGTGGAATCGCCGTCAGTCATGGTGAAGAAAAGGGAACGGACGGAGATTAGGGTTAGGTTTTGTCGAAACTCTCTGATACCATGTTAAAAGTGTTTTGCGTATGAATTGTGGTGCCTTCTCATTGATAATCAGTGAATATAAATACAATCGTAATGGGTCACAGCCCAATAGCTAAATACATCCAAGATGGGAATAAACATAACAACATAATAAGTCCAATAGCGTAATAAGTTCAATATAAATATAGATGTATGGGGTAACTTGTAACTTGCAATCGAGTTGATTAAAAAGGGTAGTTTAAATCAAATGTCGAACTACTTTGAAATGGGTTAATACGTAGAATTATCGATTACTTAATCAATCAATGTTGACATGTTTTAAATACGGGTTGTAAGCAGTATTTTTTTTTTTGAAACCCACAAGGGTAATTTCATTAATTCAAAGCAACCAATCGAGCAACATTTTACAGAAGTTTGCCACTCCAAACAGTTTTACCAGAACATACCGGTAACACATGTGCAAGAGCATGAGCTACCTCATTATTAACACGACTAGTAAAAGATCAAACAACCGAATTAAAAGAATTACAAATACGTAAAATATCTACTAAAACTAGAGCAAAAATACTTCGACCGATCTTTCATTTCATCAAGGTGTCGATAACTTGAGCGCAGTCACTTTCCACCACCACCGCACCATGCCCCCACCTTCGCCGCTTCTTCAAGCCCATCTAGAACCGCCACAGCTTCCGCTACATGAGGATACCAAATGTCCCTCCTTACGTGTGCTAGCCCCCACAACACCTTACCCGTCTCATCCCGGCAAACCACACCTACTCCAACTCCCATTCCGTCCTTCACCCCCACATCAACATTAAGCTTAACCCATCCCGACTCCGGCGCCCTCTATCCTTCTCCTGTTCCAACCTGCCCAAAACTTGTCCCCACCACAGCACAGCCCCTGCCCTCCCAACTAGCCCCCTCAATCTCGTCCACCACCCTCCACACCCGCCCAATAATATCGCTCATCACCTCGCTCCTTTCTCCCTCAAATACCACACGATTCCGAGCCTCCCACACCGCCCAACACCCCACCATCATGAGTGCGTACTCTCTTTTGTCCATACCCCGCCAGCACCCTTTAACCCATTCCCGAATTCCCATGATATTAGTAGCCTCCTCCCTCACCATATTCCGCCCCTCCTACAAACCCATGACAACCCCACAATCTCAAAACAAATGCATGCTAGACTCGACTTGACTCCGACACAAAGGAAACAAAAAATCCTTATTACCAACTCGTTTATATAAGTTTACCTTCGTTGCTAGTGCGTCGTTGCACATTTGCCAGAAGAAATACTCCGTGCAATCAATGTTGGTCCACTATAACCCATTTTTTTTTTGGGGGGGGGGGGGGGGTGACGAGGGAACCCGCAGCCACTACCTTTGGTGCGCACTGGGTAAACCCCCAGGTGTACGTGATAGCCTGAAAACCACGTATATTACCATGTAAGCCACCCAAGTTGGTCAGGCATGATCAGGCATGCCAAAGCGTGCCGTGCCCCAAGTTGATTGTGTCGTGCCTAGGCTAAGCATACTCTTTTTTCTCAAAATTCGGCCTAGGCACGGCCGATGGCGTGTCGTGAAGTGCTTGGCCGTGCCAAACCCATGTTATGCTAAAATTGGTCTTGGGGCGTGCCAGCCCAACGATTTGCGTGCTCACTTCCACAATTCACCCGATTTCGGCAAATTATATCCTACTCCCAGGTGTAGGTAATAGGATACTCTCATGTAAGTAATAGGAAAAAAAAAAAGCAAAAATAAATAAATAACTATCCACTACATCTTTCAGTAACGTTTCTTTTTCTTTTTCAACTTCCTCGATACAAAAAATTTAAAATCATATCAAATTTATGAAATCCTTAATTGTTTTTAATTTTTAGTCAAATTTTTCAAGTTTGTAATTCAAAATTATCAAATTAAAAAGTGAATATATTAGTATTGTATGATGAATATCACATTAAATAACTCATATTCATCAAAATACTCCATCATATTCACCAAACTCAAAATGAATATCATAATGTTATAGAGTGAATATCGCACTACGTAAACATATTCATCATATTACATTATCATATTCACTAAACTCCAAGTGAATTTAATAGTGTAATAGGGTGAATATCATACTACATACTTAATATTCGTCAAATTAAACTATCATATTCACAAAATTTAAAGTGAATATAACAGCAGAACACGATGAGTATCACAATAGATACAATATATTCATCAAACAAAATTATCATATTCGAAAAATTAAAAGTGAATATGATAGTTCCATATGATAAATATTACACATTAAATGAAACATCTGACGACAAGTTTGATATAATTTTAACATTTACCTGATAAGTTTGAAAATAATCAATCAAAACATAAATCTAAGATTACAAAACTAACAAGTTGATGGAAAATTAAATTTTATGCATAATATTTGTAGTAAATATGGAAGATCTAGGTTTGAAATAGGAGGAAGATGTGTGTGTGGTAATTGGTAAATGGTAAACTCTTAACTACTTATAGTGGATGATTTTATCTTTTATCTTTTATTTTTTTAATGGCGAGAGTATTAAGTACCCTACAACTAGGTGTAAGTTATACGAATTGCCCAATTTCACTCCAAAAAAAAAAATTACCTGGCTAACTTGAGCCAACGCCACGTTCATAATGGAACAATTAATGATTTTGTAGGCTTTTGGGCTTCGCAGATGGATCTGCAACTCTAGCAACTTCTCTAGATCAACCAACAATATCTATAACTACATAATTACACTAAAATGACAAAATGTTGGTTTAAGGTGTAATACTCCGTAGTGAATCGACCGAGCGGGTAGCTTACTTGGTGGGTAACTTACTCGGTCGAGTAGGTAAGTTACTCGACCGTGTGGGTAAATTACTCGGCCGAATGGGTAACTTACTATGTGGGTAAGCTACTCGACCGAGTGAGTAACTTACTCGGTCGAGTTGGGCTCATCGGGAAAGTTTCCCGGTTTTGTTTTGTTTTGCAGCCATTATCGTCACATCACCTAGAAATTAACTCAAACAACTTATTACTCCTTAGTACGGAGTATTAGATTGTTTATATCTCTTGAGAGAGATTTGGGTGATTTAGTAAGGATTCATTTTTTCCTAAAATCATCTTTTGGCAAGTTTACATTCATCCCTTTTAATTTGTAAAGATTAAGTTGTCCACCCTGCTTAACCTAATCATGTTATGAGACCAAACTTGAGATTTTGGGATTTCTTATAGTGATTTAGTCTTGAGACCAAACACTACAATTTGGGGTTTTCGGGAAATTGTGTATATTTGGGCAATTGTTTAAGGATAAAGCGAGTATGATTATATGTTAATATGTTTAAATAGGTGTCGGATCCGGATTTGTGAGGACCGGTCTTGATTGCTCGGTTCTTGGTTGTGCAGCACTTTTGATTGTTAATAACTTTGAAAAATTGCTAAAAGGTAGGGATTCTCTTTACTCAATCCTTGGGATTAATTGTTTATGTTATGATTGTAGTCGTTAATGAGTATGTGACAATGTTCTTGGATGTTGTATGATTATTGATGGTTATTGAAGTTGATATGACGTTGAGTTTGGTATTCAATCTGTGATTTGGGAACCGGTACGGGTAACCAGATTCCTTGGGGCACCGTAGTACGCGGAGATCGTCCGGAGTCTTCTCTTGTAGGACCGCTACAAGAAGGATATGCAAATCTATGATCCGGGGAGTGTATATGTGGCCGAGCACATTCGCCGTGTAAGCTGAGTACCACTTGTTGCCGTGTGATTTGTAGCACGCTTGTTATGTGGCCGTGTGATTTGTATCACTCATATATATGTCCAATTGCCATGTGCTATCTTACGACTTGATTATGATTTGAGATGTTGTATGTGTAACACCCCCAGCTACCGAGGAGCCTTTAACAAGGCCTTCCTTAGCAACCAAGGGCGTCACAGCCTCGGTAACCCGAGGTAGTATATATATCATAGTGACCATAAAAGAACAATTTATTGAAATAAAGGTTTGATCAAATTACAATAATCCGAAATACATAAAATTATTATCCCAACAGAGTACCATAATTGAAAGACAATAGAAATGCTCGACTCCTAACGACATAGCGGAAGCTAATCATCGATTCAGTCAAGTGATCCCCATCCTCGTCCCAACGCAGTAACAAGAATTACAAACACCTGCTAAGATCCTGCTCACCATTCACCAACATTGAATGGATCACAACAGAATGAGAAAACGACAACATTACCAAGTCAGTATCGCTACACAATCGATAACATCAATAAAGCATACACGAAACACATCACCGACTCCAGTCTCCAACTCCACATCCACCCTTCAAATGGATTACCCATCGCAACAGGTAATCTCGTTGCCAGTGGGGGACCGCAGCCAATCCCCACCTAAGCCCCGCTCGACGCACGAGCGAACCCGGATCATTAACGTTCACATCCCCCTTCGTGATGGGAGTCACGAGGGATGATACTCGGGGGTGAAGTCCGTCTCCCAACGGCCTCACAAAAAGAAATACAACCAACACTACTGTCATCATCGTCAATAATCAAGATCACAACACTAACATCACCACCATCAACATTATCATCATAAACATGTAATCAAAGCGTAACGGAAACTGAATAGGGAAACCCTACCTCAAAAGCAACAGCAATTTGACAATCAAGCAATGCTAGAACCGATACTCTACGAAATCATCACCTAGAAATGATAATACAATACTATTACAATAAATCCCATAAATCCCACATCCCAATCTGATGATTAGGGTTTCAATGCTAATCAAATGACGCAGTAAATCGAAGAATGGTGAATACTTACGAGACGTAGGAGTGTGCACAAGAAGAATTCAAAGATCGAACGTACGGATTAGTTACTCATAAGTTATTTGGGTGATTATGGGAGGTGATTAAAGTGTAAATGATGTTTTAACAGTGAAAATGGCTAAGTGAACATATATATACCGTCCCCTAGTTACCCTAATCTAACCGTTCGATTTTCGTAAAATTAGATGACACTCGGTCGAGTACCTGAAGAACTCGACCGAGTGCAGCCTACTCGGTCGAGTACCTCGCCTACTCAGCCGAGCGTTCACACTCCAAAATAAGCAGAATGTCTAACTCCCAATCCACTCGGTCGAGTACCTCCCACTCCACCAAGTGCCCCTACACTCGACCGAGTAGACACCACTCGGTCGAGTGTCCGTACTTAGAAATACGGAGTATTACAGTCTTTCCCCCTTAAGGACGAATTTCGTCCTCGAAGTTCAGACTCAACTCAAGTCAAATGACACAACACCGACAATCCGCGCTACAAAATTCGAAAATTACGCTAAACTTAACAATAAACACCTCAAAATCATGTTAAACTCGCCATAACCTGACTACTAACGCAATAACAATTGGCTATAAACATAATGCGATCATCTCCTACCCCCCTAAAGAAATAAGGTTACGTCCTCGTAGCCAAACGTACCTGGTCGAAAAGGTGTGGGTACCGCTCTCTCATTGACTCTTCTGTCTCCCAAGTAGCCTCCTCGACATTATGGTTGGTCCACAACACTTTAACCAACGAAGTCTTCCTGGTTCTAGTTTTGCGCATTTTCTTGTCTAAAATCTCTTTGGGCACATCATTGTAAGTGAGTGCATCATTCAACTCGATTGTCTCGGCCTCAAGTACATAAGTCGGGTCGCTGACATATTTCCTTAACTGGGATACGTGGAATACATTGTGAACTCGATCAAGCGACGGTGGAAGTGTTATGCGGTAAGCCACTTCCCCAACTCTATCTAGAATTTCATAAGGTCCTATGAACTTCTGAATCAACTTGCCTCTCTTACCGAAACGCATTACACCCTTTATTGGTGATACTTTCAATAACACCTTGTCACCAACCTGAAACTCAACATCTCAACGGTGTAAATCGCGTAACTTTTATGACAGTCTTGGCCTGCTTTCATCTTCTGGCGGATCAGGTGTACCTGCTCAATCATCTGCGTTGATTCATTTGGTGAGTATTTAGACTTTCAGGTACATAATGATGATGACTTGGATGCTTCTGTGACATTAGGACGAGATTTTCATCGAGTAGATAGTTTAGCTTGAGTTTCAGTAGATTTGATATTACACTTATTTATAGACTCCCATTGTTATTTTAAGACTATGTATCTGTAACACCCCCAATTACCCGACCAAGGTAATTGAGAGTTTCACCTTCTCGGTTGTCCGAGGTAGTGTTTTAAAATTCCAATTTCAAAAACATTTTATACATAAATACAATTTTAGTGAAGATAACGACCTAAATAAATATAAAATACAACTCATCTAAAATACAACATCTATCTCATATGTATGTACTCAACTCCGTAGTGTGGCCCAAGTCTCGATCGCGTCATAAACAACTTGTAAAATAATCTGCTTCCTATATGATCGGAAATATCATATGGATCAAAGCAGGTCAGCCCGGAAATAGGTGACAACACACAAATCCACAAACGCCAGTTTCAATAATATAAAGAAACATGAATGACGATAAGCATGACTATGATATGCAACATGATTAGGATGTGAAGTATGAATACAACACAATGAACAAACCTGAATCTCCAACACCGAAGCCAGGGACACTGTAACACCCTCGATTATCCGGCCAAGATAATTGAAGGTGTCACCCTCTCGGTTGCCCGAGGTAGTGATCCCAAAA
>JAOWBH010152448.1:0-12032 GCA_028566215.1 Silene coronaria | reverse complement strand
ACCTTATGTCATGTAAAATGTACATGTGTGACATAACACATTTTACAAATGACAAAAGATAAAATGGACCCATATTATGATGTGTGTGTGCCGTGTAATGTGTTAATAATAAGGGTTTGGTGTGCTATTTAATACACTAAACACAATGATTATGATTAGTGCATGCTTGTTTTATTGTTAAGAACAATAATCAATTCCATTGGGCACACTACCCTATTGTTGGCCGGCCACTAAGTGAATAAGAAGGAGTTTTTCTTCTTCTTATTACTTACTCATTCATTTCTTCAAAACTTAGTATTTTGTCTAAGCATTCATCTTGTTGAGAACAAGAAATTATATCCTCTCACAAAACTATTATTTTACATATATTACTAGGAGTAATATAGTTATTATTAGTAGTAATAATAATTTATTTTTAAGGGGCTAATATAATTTTCTAGTAACAAAATTATATTAGTATTAAGGTTGTTTCCTTGATACAATCCTTAAGGAGACGGTTTCATCATAAACCGTGTGTTTTTCAAGCCATCAAGAGAAGATTATCAAGACTCACTTTGTAGGTGACAAAGTGAGGATAAACCTTCTAAAACCATTGTAAGGAATTCGATACCTTACTTAAGTTTTTCTTTTCATTAATTTAAAATCGATTTTGCATGCATAAAATCCTATCTTAAGTTTATGAATATTCTTAAATTTTATAACATATATGATATGGTTTTTTTCTCCATAATATGATTATGGGTTTCCTTCAGGTGGTTCCGCCGAGGTTAGAAACTTCTTCCTCGCCATATTGCATAGTGCTTATGGTGGGTTTGCGGTTCCCTAAAAACGTGGGATCATTAGCATTGACCCATTTTGGAGGACCGACCGAGACTTAGAAGAGTCTATACTCATGCATTGCACTTCTAAAATGCGAATGACTATTTGCTATGTAGATTCTGAGTCATGTTATCAAAATCGAATTCTGTTAAAAACCCGTCTTGCCCTTTTTCAAAAATTTCAAGCCGTCTCCCACCTTTTTTGTTTTCAAAAATTTGGGTCGTTATACTACCCATTCAATCTGAAATTTTGCATCAAAATATTCCGTGTTTTAAACCTAAACTTTTGAACTTACCTCTTTTGAAAAAAGAATGTTTCCAAGTCGAAGTACTGCCGAATTAGGATTAGACAATCCTAAATTTTTCTACTTACCTCTTTTGAAAAAAGAACATGTCCAAGTCGAAGTACTGCCGAATTAGGATTAGAATCTTTGACCAAATTAAAAATAAGCCTTTTATAAGCCGTGATGCTGCCTGTTTGAAAGCTCATTTTAAACCAATGCTCCTCAATTGCAAACTTTCAATGAACCGCTTCTGAACAAAACCCAAACCTAGAATAGAGTTTGAGTCAGTTAGGTCGAGTTAGCCTAGTTAAGCTCTTATTTGTCTGAGTTAGCCGTGTTTTAGTCTCACCATAGGCTCAAGCTAAGTGAACCATTCTTGGTTAGAACACATCCCATTTGAGTCACCCAAATCGATCTTTGGGTCTAAGTCATGAATATCGACCATTTGGTCTGAGTCAGTCACATAAAAAACGCTCCCTAGGAATATGGGACGTTTTTTAGCCCTCGAGCCATGTTTGGCTCGAAAATGGGCTTGTCACACGGAGTCTATGTCTTTAACGAGTCTAAGACCCAAATCACGTAACGTTATGTTAGGGACCCATCACAAATGAACCAAATTAGTTCGTTTCTAGAGTCCATGTTGATTTTTAGTCTTGTTTATGTTTAAGAACCCCCTTTGCTATCATTTAGACCCATTTTGGGTGGGCCGATTTGCTCATCCTCTGGGTCTAAGTCCGATGTCGAGTCTTGTTGAGTCTGTTGTGTTAAATGGGAGTTGAGTCCCAATTGTGCAGTGGATTTTGTTTCGATAAGTGATTTTCGCTCGGGGTTTTATTGTAGAAAGGCCGACCGAAACAAGAAGTATAACTACCGCTGAAGCACTAAAGAAGATCAACGACACTATGGTTGCATTGATGGGATCACAAGAGGCCGTAGAAACTAAATTGGCCATGGAAACTCCACCACCAGCACCACGACTACTTGAGACCAAGCTCGAGAAAATGTTTAAGATGATAGAAGACCAACTGAAACTCTCTCGGGCCAAAAATGTGCACTATGAAAATGCTTTGGGGTATACTCCGGTTTAAGACAAGATGCCGACCAACTTCATGCCAACCGACATCCCTAAGTTCATGGGAACCGAGGACCCACTTCAGCATATTAGGTCTTACAAGGAGTCCCTTGCACTGAAAGGGGTACCCGCTGAAATGTTGCCTCGTACTTTTACTCAATCACTCAGAGAACACCCGTAGGCGTGGTTCTACAGTTTAGATTTGAAAAATTTCTCGACATTCGTATGCATTTTGATGATAATTTCGAGATCCATACTATAATGCAAACTCTCGAGGTGATGACACAGAAATAAAAGAAGGGGTTCACCGAATTCCTCAATAGATGGCCCACTGAAAGCGTGAAACTGGCTAGAAGGCCAGAAGAAACTGAAATGGTAGATAAGTTCGTGAGAAATCTTCGACCACTTTACCGAGAGGCTATAAAGTACCAAAATTTCAGCTCGTTTAAGAAATGTAGACGAGTCGGGATAAAATAGAGGACAATGTCTGAATTGCTGTGGCTGAAAAGCCTAAGGGATACCAGAGGGTCTCTTCTTCTAAGACAAGGGCATCTACCTCTTCTAATCATATCTAGGGCATTAGCCTTTGGGAGGAACTTCTAAAGGGCCACAACGACAAACACCAACGGTATTTACTGACATATGGTGTACCTATAACTATGCTCTCCAAAGGCTCTTAGTTGAAGGAAAACTAAATCCAATTGGTCCAACTCCAGACCCACCTACTGATAAACAAGGGAAATGGTGCAAGCCAAATGCCTACTGTCACCGAGGCAAGGTACATGATACTGAAAACTGTTATCGCCTCAAGCATGAGATCCAAGACATGATCGAGAGTGGAACACTCCCGACCCCAACTGCCAAGCTTAATAATGTAAGCAATCCCTTTGGCAATCATGAAAATGCGGTATTCGTCGAAGACAACACCGATGTATCTCATCTAATCTAGCCCATTTGCCGTCTTACTAGGTTTTATACCGGCAAAATTTATATGGATTGCTCCGAATTCATCCCGAGGGCCAAGAATGAAATTCAGACCGAAGATTTTAGTATCGATTGTACACCTTACATTCTCCGAAGCGAGAATGAAATCAATGGTGTTTGGGACGATGACGAAGATGACATTTACCTCACACAAGGGGGGATTGTTCCACGTACTCAAGATGGAATCTTGATACTGAGAAAAGATGTCCTCGAGTCCAACCATTTGACTCGCTTCGGGCATCCCTACTGGCGTCAAAAAGTCGAACCGTGTGTCCATATTCAGGGATATTCCAAATAATGCACCCTCCAAAGAACTAACTTTGGTCGAGGCGCTTGGTGATGGGTCGATCTCAGAGGCTTTCCTTATCAAGCAGCTACAAAAGACCAAGGGCGATGTCTCTATATGGCAACATATTCTGAATTCGTTCGATCATCGTCACACGTTGCTAAGTGTATTGGTGAATATGACTGTATCACCAAATACTACTCCAGATGATATGGTTTCATTTGTTGATCAAATCGACCACGGCTTACTAATGCCTTAACCTTTTTTGATGAATTAAGATTTGCCCTCGTTTGGGCCTCAGCATTGCCAAGCTATATATATCACGGTAGAATGTCATCATAAGCGACTTCGGATGACCCTTGTCGATGACGGGTCCGCCATTAACGTTCTTCCACTAATGACCACTCATATTTTGGGCCTTGAGAAAAATTACTTCATACCGACCATGCAAATGGTCCGGGCTTTTGATGGCACATTGCGTTGAGTGACCGGACTCGTCACTCTAAGCGTGAGTGTGGGTATTGTCGATAGGAAGATCAACTTTCAAGTGATAGATGTGGCTTCCTCTTTCATCTTATTGCTCGGAGGCCATATATTCATGCCGCGGGAGCCATTTCTTCAACTCTCCGCTGAAAGATTAAGGGGGAGGTAGTGACCGTTAATGTCACTCCCATCGTCGTAACCGGGCGATATGTGACCTCCGAGGTACAAATTGATACCAGCGTTGAATCTTGCAGTTTCTAGGCCGTGAAAGCAATCGAGTCCGATTTAGAGATGTCAAATATGAACTTATATACCGGGAGTCATGTTCTAGAGAAAATTCTCAAGATCGGGAAATAATTTGGTTTCTCTATGTACCCCCCACGGGAGGATACATTTCAATTGAAGTCACCTATTCCCAAGAGAACAAGGTTCGGGCTCGGGTTTGAGCGAACTGAAAAAGATTTCCTGAGAAAGAAAATATCGATCGAAAACCAAGATATTGGTATGAAGTCATACCCATCGACTTTAAACGACCTTTTTGTGAAAACCAGGGAAGATGTGCTATGGTTAAACTGTCCCGAACCAATTTTCGTCTAAAAAAGCAAGTAGTTGGTCCTCCGAATCAAAGTGTTCCAGGATTGCTGTTATATTCCCAATGACATTGTGGCCGTAGCTATGATAAAGAAGGAATGTATCTTAGTCGAAGACGGGAAAGCTGTGGGTCTCCTCTTTAGAGAAAAAAAGAAGCCGGTCTTGCCAAACGAAGATTTGGTAAATATGATCGTAAGGAGTGACCGATTCGATCCATCTACCTCGTTAATGATGTAGATCCTAAGAGGACTACGTCTGGATGGCGGAAAACATTAAAATGGACGGGCAACAAGGGGTTGCTCTTCAAAATGACTACAAGAGAAGGGGAAATGTTCAATCCAAATGACGATTCCGAGTCTGGGTTTGAGTCTGATATGAGTCTTAGGACTAAGTCTAGGGTGTTAGTTGTCGAAGATGCGCCTTCCCTAGTCTTTCCTTTTTCTATACCTTCTCCTAGTTCTGGTATTCCAGGGCTTGTCTTGGGTACCACACCAATCTCGTCACTGACCCTTTGTAACACCCCCATTTATCCAGGAGCCTTGATAAGACATTCCCAGATAACTAGGTTGTTACCATCTCGGTGTCCCGAGGAAGTGAATAATATGGGTAACAAACCAAAATACTTTATTAAGTAATAATTAAATACAACTCGCAGCAGAAATAAATAAAGTTTTAAACAAAATAACAAATGTCTGAAACTAGGCGATCTAGACTCTAACTGGCCGAATATGCTCACACGTCCCAAGCTCCTCATAATCGGCTATCTCAAGTACCTGCTATTTAATCTGCCCCATTTAACCCGGAGATTAAATGGATTGACATAGGATGCCATCAATTAAAGCAGGCATCAATTTTGTTTGATAAATTACAGAAAGAAATAAGTCAATCAATGGTCGAGTAGATTATGCAAACAATAATGATAATAATAATAATAATAATACAACAATGTGCTTTTCTTTGATGAGAGGATTGGCTCAACTGTTACTGATGCTGAGGTTAGAGAGTTTAATGAGTGTACAACAATGAATGAATGCAATACAATTAAGCTCATTAACCCGAAACTCCTGTTCATCCCTCCAATCCCTGACCCGAGGTATTCAATACAATTATCCCAGCCTAAGGCTGAGGTATTCACCATCCCAGAACGAGTTTAAGGTATTCATCATCCCAGGATGAGTCTAAGGTATTCATCATCGTAGAATGAGTATGCGTTTTTCAAGGCAAATTATAAACCAATATGAAATAATAAGCCAATGTAATATAACAAACAACTCAATCCTGCAACAAATATATCCAACATCCAATATCTAATGCTAGTACAACCATTCTTCACAACACACACATCCAATATCAAATAATCATACAATTCTACAATTACTCTCAACAATGACACTATTCAATAATATCAAGAAAGGTTGAGTAGTTATCCAACTTTGTAGGAAATTCCAATTAAATAGCAATTCCAATCAAAAGTAATCCTTGAAAAACTCGTCACCTAAATAATATATCAATTACACACAATTATTACTAATTAAATTTATAAAACATTACGAAATAATTAATTAGAACCCGTCCCCAAAACAAACAACCCAAAACCCATAACACACGGTTGAACCATGTTCAATACACCCCAAACAATCCACCATAGTCATGGCAACCACCATACACGTGTCACCGTGGGTAAACACCCAACCCACGGTGAGTCACCACTGCCCAACACCACCAACGGCCACAAAAAAAGCTGTTACAACCGTGCCCTAAATCGATAATACCCAACAAAAATAGTAACTTAAACACCCTACACAGCCCGTTAACAAAACACCCAATCGAACACCACCCGTTGCCAGACAACCACCCCCTTCAACCACTCTCGACAGCGCACAACGCCACCAACAAAACTACCCCAAACCCGAGGACAAAGGGTCACGGTATAGCCCACAAACCTAAGCACTAGCAATTAGTTCAAACCCACGATACTCGCATACCAACCACCCTAACTTCTACGGTCAACGGTGGTCAAACTACCATTCTTACGGCCAGTCAACGACAGTTAGATGGGTGTCAACATCTCACTGTGGTCTAGTCAATGGGTGGTCAACGGTCAAGCATAAGATGAATTACATACGAGACGAACTAGTTATAAGACGGTTTTATAAAATTTACCTTTTTGATCTTGAGACAAAAGATGAAAGACAAATCTAGTTTCTCCTTTAATCTCCCTCTCTAACTTTAGATGTAATATTGTAAAAGTGTAAAAGTGATTTATGAATGAGCCTCACCTTGTATTTATAGTTGTAAGGTAGTCTTAGGAAGTTTCTAGGAAATTGTCTTTTATTATTTTATTATTTAATATTATTCTATTATTGTATATGCCTACACTAGTAACCACCCCCGTTCCTCTTACAATGTCATACGCCTAACTATTACCCATCCCATTTATAATTTCTTTTATTATTTCCGTTTTACAACATAATTCCGTAAAATATAATTTATTAAATATAATTTTATAAAACACATTTTCACATTTTCACAATTTGACCATTGACTACCCTTTGACCAAGCCTCAAAATACAGGGTAATACGCCCTTGATCAGTTGGCCCAAATGTTAGCGCATTTCGATCTAGTTTTCAATAATAATAAGATGAACCGGTTTGCTTACGACTTGTCTCCTTTACATTGCTATTCGATTTTTAAAAATAATTGTTTTAATACTGACATTGAGAATGAGGTCCAAGACGAACAAGTAGAAGAAGAGGAGAGGGTTGAACCACCTTCGCAATTAGTGAAAAAGATGGAATAATACGACCAAAGAAACTCGGTAATCGAAGACACCAAAACCATTGTTGGAACTACCCTAGGACTACAAGAGCTTAAGATAGGAACAACCTTAAATCCCCCCAAAAAATACTTGATGAACGAGTTCAACGATGTATTTGCGTGGTCTTATAAAGGCATGCTGGGTATTGATCGAGAAATTACAGAACACAAAATTCTGATCAAGTCAGGGTTCAAACCAATAAAACAGAAGTTACGTAAAATGCATACCGAGTGGTCCTTGAAAGTAAAAGAAGAAATCGATAAGCAATTCAAAGCCGGGTTTATCAAAGTGTTGGAATACTCAGATTGGGTAGTCAACATGGTGCCAGTGCTGAAAAAATACGGGAAAATTCGGGTATGTGTTGACTTTCGCAATTTGAACAAGGCTAGTCCGAAGGATGATTTTTTATTACCTCACATTGATATCTTGGTTGACAATACCATAAATCATACATAATTATCCTTTATGGATGGTTATGCTGGTTACAATCAGAAAAAATGGCCGAGGAAGACATACACAAGAACGCTTTCATTACGCAATGGGGAACCTATTGCTATACCGTAATGCCTTTCGGTTTGATACATGCCGGAGCAATATACTAAAGAACAGCAACGACGTTGCTACAAGATATGATGCGCAAAGAAGTAGTGGTCTATGTCGACGACATGATCGTGAAATCAAAATAAGGAAATGGCCATTTTGGTTCGTTACGATTGTTTTTTGCGAGATTGCAAAAGTATAATATAAAGTTAAACCCACAGAAGTGTGCATTCGAGGTTACCTCTGGCAAGCTTTTGGGTCACATCGTTAGCCACCATGGCATCGCAGTCAACCCATCAAATATTAACCCTATATTGAAATGCCCCATCCCAAGACCGAGAACGAAATTCGAGGTTTCCTGGGCCGAGTACAATACATAAGCCGATTCATTGCAAAATTAACCTTGATTTGCGAACCAATCTTTAAGAAGCTGAAGGTCGGGGAACACGTAATGTGGGATGACCAATATCAAGCTACATTTGATAAAATACAAGAAGTTCTGTCTTCTCCACAAGTGCTCAGTCCACTAGTAGCCAAGTTGTCATTATCGTTGTATCTGACTGTTACAAATATCTCGATGGGGGCAAGCTGGCCCAAACTATTGACAAAGAATAAAGAGAAATTTACTACATCAGTAAGGAGTTGAATATTAATCGAAGTACACACCATTGGAAAAAACATGCCTAGCCTTAGTCCGGGAAATGAAGAAGTTAAGACACTAAATGCTCAGTTATAGTGTGAGTGTCTATTCCATAATGGACCCGATCAAGTACTTGTTCGAAAAACCAGTGCTAAATGGCAGAATGTTAAGATTGACTCACATGCTACCAGAATTCGATCTCAAATATGTACCGCTGAAGGTAATAAAGGGAAGGGTCGTTGCCGATTTCCTTGTTGATAAACCAATCGAATAAGCTGAAATCATTGACACATGGTCATTCCAAATGAAAATTTCGTGCACATCAAAGATGATGTATGAGATCTATACTTCAATGGTGCATCAAACTGTATGGGATACGGAATAGGCGTCCTCCTCATTTCACCAAAGGGTGAACATGTACCCATCTTGGTTAACTTAGACTTCATTGTTACAAATAACATTGTAGAATATGAAGCATGCCTACTCGGTTTGAATAGTGCTATCGAGCTAGGCATACAGAAATTGATAATACATCGGTGATAGACTCATGGAAAAATAAGAGCAGCAGTCTGGTACTCTACCAGGCTAAGATAGAAAAGTTGAAAAAGTTTTTCGATGAAATACGGTATGTTCACCTTCCGAGGGAGGAGAATCAGTTCGCTGATGCGTTGTCAAAACTGGCAACCTTGATCAACATTCCTGATCACATAGATAGTATGCCTTTGTATGTCGAATGAAGATTATCACTAGCCTATGTTAATGCAATTGATGATGCCGAGGAAAAATAAAACCTAACGTTGGTACACATCCATTGTAAATTTCAAAGATACGAAAGAATACCTTATCGAGCTTGACACGTGTGGAAAACGCGCATTATGGATGTTATCAGCCCAATTCGTTATGACGAATGATGGGCAGTTGTACAAAAGGATCGCGCAAGGTATCTTGTTACGGTGTGTTGATAAGCTAACAGCAGAAAAAGTTATGAAAGAAGTCCATGACGGTGAATGTGGGCCACACATGAACGCTCACATTTTTGTTTGTAAGATCATGTGGCTAAGTTATTATTGGATAATGATGGAAACAGATTGTCGCAAGTATGTCAGGTATGGTTACAATTGCCAGATATTCATAAATGTTCAACATGTGCCACCCTCTGCGTTATAGACCATGACGTCACCTTGGTCTTTCTCGACTTGGGGAATCGACATCATTGGAAAGGTAAACCCATCTGGAACAGAAGAGCATTGTTTCATTCTAGTTGCAATTGACTACTTCACAAAGTGGTTAGAAGCCTAGTCTTACAAGGTGCTAAATGTGAAGAAAGTAGCAAAGTTCATCCAAAAAGACATCATATGTAGATATGGGGTACCACACGAAATGATCAGTGATCACGGAACCCATTTCTAGGCTGTAACTGCCAAGTTACTTGAAAAATACAAGATCAAATGACATAAATCATCACCTTACCGATCCAGATAAATGGTGCGGTTAAAGTTGCTAACAAAACGATTACGGTTATTCTTCAAAGATAACTGAAAATTACCGTGAGTGGCCCGATAAGATTCCCTTCGTAATATAGTGGTGTATGACTTCAATCCAAATCGCAATTGGCGCAACTCCATACTATTTAACTTACGGAATGGAGGCAGTTCAACATGTTGAGGTAGAAATACCATCTCCAAGGATTCTACTTGAAAACTAGTTCCCGGAAGCTGGTTCGGTTCAAGCTAGGTATGATTCATAAGTAATGCTCGATGAACGACGGTTAAATACATTGTTTCAAATCCAACTCCATTTGAAAAGGGTAGAATGATCATTTAATAAGAAGGTGAAGCCTCGGAGAATCAAAGGAGGTGATCTCGTGTTTAAATAGCTTCGCGCTTTGCTACCAGACGGCCCGAGGGGTAGATTTAAACCAAATTAGGCTGGCCCTTATTTGGTAAAGAAGATATTGACCGAAGATGTAGTTCCAATTGACTGATTTGAATGGAAATGACTTCTCGAATCTGAAGAATTTGGACCAGTTGAAAAAATACTACTATCCATAGACTTCATTCTCAAACGTTATGAAATAATGTTTGAATTGCGATGTATTTTACATAAGTTTTAAGTTAGGCATTTGTTGCCACTGCATGAAATGTTTTTATGTGAGAACTACAGACTCAGTTTGATTTTCTTGAAAAGCAGATACGTAGGCAAATCTTTACAAGGGTACAACCGAAACAATGTAAACAAATTGAAATTTTTGATGCGGAGACGGGGGATTTTGAATAAATAATAACTGTTTTTATTTATTCTAAAAATCCCTTGCGAAGCCCATCACACACAAACATGAAAAGGAAAGCAAATGAAAAATGATAGTAGTAATAATAGATAATAGAGCTAAAACAACTGAATATCCCTAGCTGGGTTACATGACCCACCACGTTGAGACGGCGTCTCACACATCATCATCCTGGCTTGTTTCTTCGGAGGAATTCACCTTTCTTTGCGCTCGCCCAATCTGTCTTTTGATCTTGATCGAGGACTGAGTCTCTCTGCAAGTGTCGGCCCACCCTCATTTCTAGTACCTAATTGATCCCACACGGTTGACACTTTAGAACTAGCTCTAGGATTTCTATCAGCTTTACGCTCAGGCTCGGATGAAATCGGAGTCGGTACGGTGAAGAATGCTCGGTTCTTTAACCCTTCATTGTGATGCTTCCAGTCTACGACATCATCTTTCCGTAGTCTCTTCCTAGTTTCGATTGATGACTCGGTAGTCCACCTCAAATATGAGGAGAAACTCAAGTCGGGACTAGTGGCTTATGAATGTGCCACATTGTCCTACGATGCCAAGTATGGAGCCAAGCTTGGCACCTAGAATGTGTAACATCGAACGTCGGATCCTGCGTGGCTTTAACTACTGGGACAGTTTGTTGACGACCGAATTGAGGAAGTAATAGGTTCAGATAAATATATACAGAATGATCCAAGCCCAGTAGAGTGATATACCTCGACTTATCAATATCGGTAAGCAAGCCCTGTGAGCAAGCCCAGGCGAAGCCAAGGTAAAGCACATCGAACATGAGAACCCGCTCCAATAGTCAACATTTCGCGCCAATAGGTAGAGCCATGCCCGGGCACATATTGGGTTTGCTGATTGGTGAGGTTCTTAACATGGTATTTCCCTGAGTCACCTGGTGGGTCAATCAACCCAAGTCTTTTGGAAAGCCAGATCTATCAGGAAAAGGTTGGAAAGTGGGTCAGAATACAGAAATGGATAAAAAGCCCGTTGAAAAGAAACTAGGCTGTGGCAAAAGAAAAAAATAGAAAAAAAAAGTGGAAAAAAAATAGAAAAAAAAACGGAAAAAGTAAAAAAGACAAAAAGAAAAGAGAAAAAAGGAAAAGAAAATACATGTAGAAGACAGGTTGATCTGGTGTAAGCAGCGTTTGGGTTGACTTTCAGAGCATCCAAGCCTCTAATAGTCTCAGCCAAAATGGTCCAGGATGGGTTAGCACGGTTTTCCATC
>JAOWBH010152437.1:0-12035 GCA_028566215.1 Silene coronaria | reverse complement strand
CTACTATACTGATATTATAACGGTGACTAAGAATAATAAAGTATTATAATATTATTACGAAAATACGGGGTATTACATATTTTCTGCAACCCTAACCATGGTGTCTCTTTTACCCCAATCTAGAGCTTTTATTTGCTCAACATCAGGTAGTAATCGTTTTCTATTCTTGTTTCCCATTCTTTTGCTCTTCACGTCTAACTTTTCACCTACTAATCTTGGTACTTTTACAAGTTTCCATATGTTTGAGATTGTTCTTTCCTTGACATTAAACCTCAAAACTGCAGCCTTGATATCACCACGAGTGAGCTTCCCCTGTTTTGACAGTTGAAGCAAATATACAGCCACTTCTTGTCTACCTGATTCCGAAATGCACTTGGCTCCCATTGATGAAGGAAGATGGTAATTTTTTTTACCCGAATGTTGTGATTTTGACAGCCACTGTAATTTTTTGGCAAAACTATTTGTTGGGAATTTTGACACACCATTTTAGTGGGGTTTTTAAAAAGTTGTATTTTGGTGGGAATTTTAATCCCTAGTCATTTTGCTAATAACATTTGTTTTTTCACTAATAAATCAGATTTCTTCTAAAGTAGTTGTCCTTTTATTAGTTCTTTATTCTTCCCTTAAAACTTGTGCAAAATAGATAATGGTATTGTGGAGTTGAATGGAGGGAGTATATGATTTGATACGTAAGTATTGTTTTGCTTAGTTTAGTGTACCTTTTTTTTTAGGTACAAATAGTTTAGTTTACTTTAAAAGGCCAAATTTTAATGTTTGTTGTGCTCTGTGTGTTTAATGCAATAAATTTGTTTAATTTTTTCCTTTATTCTTTTATTAAATAATAGATGGTAACGTGGCTTGATAAACTGAACATAAATATAAGGATGATGAAATGTGGTGCTTTAGATTGTCTTTTTATTATATTTGCTCTAATGTGTGTAATGCAATAGATTTACTTAATTTTTTCCTTTTTTTTTATTTATTAAATAATAGATGGTGATGTGGCTTAATAAAATGAACATAAATCTGAAGATGGTAAAATATGGTGCTTTGGATTGTCTTTTTTATTATATTTATAGATAGATATTACCACTCACGTTTAAACATCCTTCTATTTTCATTCAGAAATTTAAAAAAATCCAACAAAATTTCCACATTCTTAAGTAAACAACAACTCCCAAGTCCCACCACTATAATATTCATTGAATGTAACAGAACCCAAATAAAAAGACGCAATCTTTGGATTAAAACTTTGCCAGATTTTAACATAAAAAGATGCAAGATTGTTGCTTATTCTTCTAAAAGGAATTGGGTTTTCTCGCTCAAAGGCTCGAAGCAATAAGGAATCAAATGATGGCTTGAGAGCGGCGCTATTCTTGCATCAAATTGTCGATTAATGTCGATTAATGTCGATTTTAACATAGAAAGATGCAAGATCGGTGCTTGTTCTTCTCAAGATCTCCATATTTTTGTAATGTTTTTCTTGATTCGTGAATTAATTATCTGGGTTTTTGTTGGATTTATGGTGGTTATATTTTGGGGGTGATGCTCAATTTGCGGAGCTTTTAATTCTGGTTCTTGTTTTGGGTTTTTGTTAAGGTTATTTTTCCACATATCCATAGAGCTTTATTGCCTCAAATTTATACCGTGTGCTTAATTTTGTATCACCAATTGAAGGGTGGAGGTATAAAGAGAAGACAAATTATGAACAAGGACATGAGAAATAAATTGAAAAAATTGCAGGTTAATGTTGTAATGGAGGAAGATGGGATCTTTGCTTACTTTTTTACCTGTTGCTACAGGTCATTAAAGTGGCAATTCTATTAAACGAGAAAATGCGAGTAATAGTTGAGTGTAATAGTAGTTAAAATCGAGTTTAGAGTATTTTGAGAAGCCCCTCAATAGTTTAGAGTATTCTCATTAAATAACACTAATAATAATCCTACATGGCCATTTTACACTAATACTATGCAAAATGAATTTATTCATGAGATTATATCTTAATTAAGCGAAAATGTCTGTTTTACAAAATAGTTTTTAGGCAGTCAACCACAGAATTTGGAATATATAAATGATGAGTACACATGGGGCACTGTGGCAGCCTATGACTCCAATTACAAATACCATCACACTCACTATACAAAATCAATTACACAAGCAAAGCCTTTAATTAACATCAAGAAAATAAATCACTAAAACCTTGCAAGCTGCAAGAACGGCAAAATGGCCCTCGGTTCATAAGGTTAAAAGAAATTGGGCAGCAGAACACGAACGGTGAAATAAAATTACATTTCCGTCACCAAATTGGTTAGGATTCGGCATAAGACGGAGCGGGCAAAAACGGAAAGGGTGCAATCGAAGCATAAGCGACTGGTGAACGTACTTGTTTACCAATGGGAGGATCTTTTTCGTGCTTTTGAGTTTCTACCCGCCTATCATCTTCTATACACACCGGTGGCTGAACAACGGGTACCTTGGTGGAATCACCGTCCAAACAAGTCTGCCAGTTATCATAGAGACGGTGAAACATCAAACCTGACATGAATACTGGTAGATAAAGAAGGCTAGCGAAAAACATCATCCTTGCGTTCTTTGTAGTTCTGTCAAAGTAGAATGACAAAGCTGTTGCACTGATTGCCAGAGTAAGCAATGATGACTCTAGACAGAACCATCCTGAGGTCAAACCCCCTACAGAATGTACAAGATAGAGGGAATCAGAAGGCTGTAAGGCAAACAATCGGTATTTTGAAAAACGGTCTCATATTCGCATAATGTGAGACCAACTTTTTTAACTCTTCATCGAGTGTTTTATGAGAAAGAAACACCAGCAAGAGCAACCAAAGTGGGTTTGTCTCACATGTAAGACCGTCTCACATAAGTTTTTGTATTAGCTACTAACCTTACCCATTTATCCATTAACCCAATAACATAAACAACTAATATTCCTATTTTGAAATGTCCCTACAAAAGATCATTGGATGTAACTCACAATCATACGCCAAGTAGCCCAATGGAATCAGGTATAGGCAGTTTCTCAGAGCAACTAAGGCAGTCCTTCGCCCAGTGTTGTCAAAAAGAGAGATCATTTTATACCTACAAATACAACAAAAACTGAAAAATGTAAATACAAGATTGAAATGGTGTTCAACAACCCAATCATCCAAATATTTCATTCAAGCACAAGCCAAAGGAGAAACAGCTAGAACAAAAAAGAATTGACGACATTAGGATTTCACTGAAAAAAGGAGACTCTTACACCTAGACCTGTCAAACAAGTTGGGCGGGTTGGGTTGGGTTGGGTCATACTGGTGGGGTCAGAATACAAGTCAGGTTGAATACGGATCGGGTCATGCGGGTTACAGAATACGGGTACAAAAATAGTTTTTAACGCCTTTTCTTTACCTTTTTTTAAATCGATTTTTTTTAACTAATTAAGGCATATTTTATATTAAAATTTTAATCATATTAAATGGTTATATTAATTAATATTAACACAATAGTGAATTTATAACTTACTCCTACACTAACACACGTTTTCAATTTTTATACCTAAGATAACTTTCTTTCGGAATTTAGAACTAAAATCCTAATTTTTTTTCCAAACTCAATACCAAATCTCAGAAAAATACTTGGAATGACTGTTTTGCCCGTACTAATTAACCTATGACCACCCTTTCCCCACAGCAATACCCCTTCACCTCTCTCAAACACCTAATAACCACCCACCCACCATCCACCCACCACCCCGCAATTCCTCCCCTCCCCTCTCCTGCACCACCGTAATTTCAGACCACCACATCAAATGCTCTCCCGCAGGCGTTCCCTTTCCAATCCACCTCATAAAACACCCACAATACCAATCCGCAACCCACTAAACCCAAACCCATAACACCCACTTACATCTCACCGCCGTCAACCTAAACAGTATAAAAATCATAAAAATGGAGGAATGGTGATGAATGTAGGAAGAAGGGTGAAGAGTGATTAGTATTAATGGTAAAATAGAAAGAAGGTGATGATTTGTGAGGAAGTACAACAATAGTGCAACACAAGGCAAGTGAGAGGATGAGGTTGCAATTTGTAGAGAATATGACATTTTTGAAGGAGGGAAGGGGATTTCGGTGGTGGTAGATGGCTTTTATGGGTAGGAGTGGTGATTAGGGTTTGAGGGTTCGACAAGATAGGGTGACAGTAAGAGGTGAGTTGTGGTGTTGGCTTGGGATGAGGTTAGTTGTGGTGAAGGTGGCAAATGGGGTGTAATGTGGTGGATGTCCGTGTTAATGGGTTAATATGGTGGGGAAGAGTTAATGTGGTTGGGAAAAAGGTGGTGATGGGTAATTAGTAAGGGTAAAATGGTCAATTCGTGCAATTTGGTATTGAGTATGAAAGAAATGAGAATTTTAGGTACAGGTTTTGAAAGAAAATTATCCTAGGTATAAAATTTGAAAAAGCATACTACATACTCTATAAGTTATCAATTTACTCTACTAAAATACTAAAGTAATTACTTTTTAATTATTATTTCAAATATAATATATTAATATTTTAGTAAAATACTTGATTTATCTTTATCCCAACAGATTGATCCGTTTGGGTCGGGTTTCGACCCTAAATTTATGGGTCATTTCGGGTTCAATTCTAATACATTAATAAAACTAATTGTTTATTTTAGTCGAGCAAAATATATATTTTTCTTTGAATTTGGGATATGAAGGAATAACTCAAAATGACTCATGAAACCCTATGTGCTTGTTTTTCATATAGTACACAATCCTCCCATTTTTGCAGGGGAAATGTGTACATCCTATCTCCCTGCCTTGCTCGGGGCGAGCTCTTCATAGGCACTGGATGATGATGGAAGATAAAAAGCATCTCAGTTTACATACCCTCCTGTAGCATAATCATTGCGACACAAGAATGCAAGGGCCATAAAGTGAGGAAGTTGCCAAAAATACAGTGCAGCAGGGAGAATCATCCCATTAAGAGAAATCTCACCAGAAGCTGCAGCCCACCTACAAGGCAAACACCAGCGTATGATTAGAGAAATGACATGGCAATATAAGAGCTTACTTCAAACTTCAAAGCAAAATTTGATGCCATATCCTAGTATCACTCTTTAGAGATATCATACTGTTTAGAAGTTAAGAGTATCGGATACAGATACTACATCAGGAGGACATCCTAACATGGAACTGCTTTGAATATATTGGACTGAAAACTACAGAAAGCAAGCAACAATAACTGAACAGCTTGCCTACAACATACCTGCAGGCAAATTTGTAGAGACATACCACAACCATCCCATAATGGTAACAACTAAAAATCATATGCTTTGTGCAACTAAGACCAAATTTCACTCACTTTGATACAAACACACTGCCTGATCTGATATAAACATGTAACATCTGATTCATGATACGCGCTTAAAAGACCATCTTAAATATAGATTTCAAGCTTGTATAATGTTAAATATTAAACACGCTTGAAATGATTCGTGAAACATTGGGGTTTGAGCGATGTGAACTCAGCTGGCTGAAATATAAAGCAAGCCTATGAAAATATACACGAGTATAAGTCGACATAGACAAGAGTAAGAGGCTTAGAAGTTAGAAAACATGGTCATTAAGGGACTAAACCTGACTAACAGTCCCAGAGTTGGAGCATGATGAGGTGCACAAGCGCACTAAACCAAAACCAGTTCCGATTTCCGAACTGTGGTAAAGTGGAGGTTTTTCTATCATGTATGACCAACCTTCAGTTTCAAGTTATTTTAACATGCAATCATTCTCGTCATAAAGTAGGGTATATGTTTGTTTCTAGACCCAACGAAAGCTCCTTTGGGTATGCATGTCTTAAAGGATACATTCACATGCTTGCATAAATGTATTTGTTATCCTTTTTCGTTTTGCTTTCGTATAAATTTACTACTTAAGTCATAAGCAATCGGAGACTGCTATTATAAGTTAGAACAGCTCTACTTCAGTGAGGTATACCACTATGCCCAAGTTATTTTTTAAGAGGTTTTGCTAATGGCACTCCACCACCAAAAATACAATTTCATTTTCTATTGATTTTCTTCAAACACTATAGCTCTTACGGTTGTACATTTACTTTACATAAAAGTCCCTTCGTGACCCTTCAGAAAATTGCTCTTGTGCTCTATATGGATAATCCCACAAACCAAGTGTGTCAGTCATCTCAAAAATATCGGCAGGATTAGCATCATGTTTTATGTTCGCCAGAAACCTTGTCAACAGCACAACAGTGTTGACACCAAAATTACAGCTGCTTTACTCCCAGTTAATTGCATTTTTTAAAGCAGCAACTTAAAAGCAAGAAGATACAGCAGAAAAAACATACAATCATCACATAGACACCATACAGAAAACTATGCCGTCAAGTTTCAAGGAACAAAACTACTCTTAGATTCCTGAATCTATTTTGTGCACAAAATGTTCTCATCAAACGTCATACAAAGGTAGTTTATCAAAATTAGCACCAATACGAAAAGACAAAAAGGTATTCCAAGCTAATGGAATAAATATGGCTACATCAACATTATGTATAAAGTATAGACAATACCAAAATAACATACCCAAGAAGCGGTGGAATAGCACCAACAACAGCTCCAACCCATGTATTTACAGGGTGTACTTGTTTCAATGGAGTATATATAAATGCATACAGAAGGAGATTGGAAGCAGCTAGTCCAGCTGCCAAGGCATTAGTCTGCGAAAACCTTGTGGCAGGATTAGCTATGTTAGTCTCTGTATTTATGGACATAACATGTGTGAGTGTACAGGGAAAACTAAACTAGTTACTCACATTCCATGCTAATAAACCAGTTCCTGTTAGCCCCATGGCAGATGCCCAAATGGCAGCATGTGATACAGTCATACGCCCTGAAGGTAGTGGCCGCTGCATTGTTCTCTTCATTAATGCGTCATTTTTCACTTCAAAAACCTACAGATAGAACATAATAACATTACTATCCGCAAACATCATTAAGCAAGTGGCACATGAATCACATCATTGCTACCGCCTCTTCAAATAGGTGCACAGAAAGACGTAATGTTTTTAGTTTTGGTAGCTTGAGAATATACGCAATGCCTGAGGGCAGTATATCTAACAGTAAGTAGCAAGTACCTGGGGCTCTCGAGTGCTTAGGAGTTTGGAAGCATAGAGTTGATATGGCCATTTTTTAGGCTTCTCAAATGCCCTTCTTCAAAGGAATTGAGCATAATGTTAAATTTTTTAGCCACGGAGGTTTCTTGGCCTTCAAAGCTTACTCTTCAATTAAATAATATGTTTGTGATTATCATTCTATAAAATATATATAATATATATAGTAGACAACAGGTGATATAATAGTTTCATGTTTTTTAAAACTAGTTTGAAAATCGTGCAAGTGTGAGTATACACTCTCTCATTGTATAAGTTTCATGCTATGCTATACTATAGATTTTTTTGGTTTTACAGCTTCTCTATCATCTTTGACATCAAGTGTTTCTTTGTTTGTTTTTGCACCAAACAGCGCTCACTCTACGGTACTTATTTGTCATCTTATTACTTGGTCAACCATTATCATCAGCATGCCTCACGCCCCAGGCAATTAGTAAATATTAGATCAAAGAAAGCCCGAGGGAGCTGAAAAATACATAAGCATTACAGACCAACAAGGACCAATAACCTGAATATTCTAAGACAAAACCATGTCCTCACTAAGCAACAATAACTATAAGAAATAAGAAATATATCTAAATCTCATTTGGTAAACATTATAGCTGACCTGATTCAAAGAGTTAGCAGATGCAGCAACCATCATCGTACCAACACAAGTCCAACAGAGACCGGCAAAATCAATGACTTGGCCACTTCCAAGGACATATCCAGTCCCAGAAGTCGCAACTACTAGCATGCTGAGGTGCACAAATAATCAAAACACAAAAACATCAGAGGGTGATGATATGTAATTTATGGATTTTGTATAAAGAAATTGGAACTGGATAACAATAGCATACACAGCAGTACTAATAAGTGCTTTAACGGCTACCGCCTATGATGTGATAAGGTAGTTGAATTTATCAACCTTACCCCTACACAAAAAGGACAACAACATTACCCCATTGGCTCAAGAGCTACGGCAAATTGCAGGATAAAGGAGGGTCGGATACTTGGATGTACCGCGCTACTCACAATATAAGTGGTGTAAACAATCAAACTAGTCAATTTCAATTTTGCTACACATTCTAGGGCCATAGAATAGAGGATCCTCAAACTCGAGTCCAAGCGTTAATATCGTCAAGCATACTCCATCACCCAAATTTTGTGCAAGAGTAACCAGAATACCCAGAAAAAGACAATCTCATCTGCCACTGCCTCAATGTCTTCTACAGTTCTACTCTTTTTTCATAGGCTCAAACCCCTCCTCGACAGTAAGAAACCAAAAACCAAGCTTTAAGGTCTTGCCTCAACACCCGGAGAACCAACGACAAACCATACTGGTTCAGAAGATGAACTTGCTTGCGCAAGATGCATCTACATCTTATCAAAAAGAAAGTAGCATATGATGGGATTCAAATATAGCATGCCAGAATCAGAGTGCACGTTACATTGTAATTCTACTATTCTAGTAGGGAGTAGCTACCAACTGCAATCATACATACACTTTTGAGGTTGTTACATTAGTTTCCATAAAGACAACATACATTAGAAAACTCTAATCAATAATTATTGAAGTCAATGTTCTTAGATCTTATATCAAGAATATTAGTTATCAAAGTGCGCAGAATCTTAGCAAATAGAACCAGGGAGTGACAAGTAGCAAGAATTTCATACCAATAGCTTTTTTCCGTGTTACATGAGTTGTGTTCTAATAGAACAAAATTCAGGTCCAGAAAATATATGCATGATGCTCCAGTCTAGGTTTCAGGAATTCCAAATATTTATTCATTAATTACAGTTCTGTAGTTTCGCATCGCAAGTTCCACTTAAACACTAAAGTGACAAACTTTGATAAGCTAGGAAGAAGCCCAGGCAAGCTCTACGAAAGAAAAAAAAATACGCATCTTACATAAGACAAGTACCTTATACAGCTGTACCCAATCATGAATACAGTGTAGGTCTGTAGGAGCACCGATTTGATCTTATGTAATCTGTGACAGACTAACAGCCTTACAGGCCACAGATTGTTTACATAGTTTGCGCTATCCAGTTCTCATATTAATCAGTAGGTGAAAGAGACAGAGTGCCTCATGGCAGAGAGGTTTCGATCAACGGGTAGACGGATCACGGATCTGACAGATCTGGTTGGAAGAAAAAGGTCTTTGTCCAGAAGTACCTAAGTTTTCAATACTCCGGCTTTCAATACTTCCTATTCCTTCCCGCCTGGCCAGGTATGTCATGAAGCGCCAGTCGCAAAGGGTGACCAGGCCAAGCCAAGATTACGTTATTTAGCATTTTAGCCAAGAGAAACAAGTGAAGGGTCATCCCAGATTTACACTCACTCCTGCATAATATTTACTGGCAAGGAGATGAGTCGGCGACTAATGATAGCTTGATGGGATTTCAGAAGTCTATACCCCAACACAGACCTCAATCATCATGATAATCCTACCATTATCAAGACTCCGGATATTGCCCAAAAACGTCAACCCAACCAGCATGTACCTATGCTAGATTAGAATTCAGCTGAAAAAAAGCTTTTACAAGCAGTATGAGCCTAAAGCATTAATAAACTAAATCAGAGAGGTCCATATAATGTAGTGAGCCATTCGATGGAATTCTCAACGCATATATCATGGGTCGTCCAGAAGTAGCCTCTTTGTGACCCTCTTACCCTCTTTGTATTGTTAACCCAACTAAGTTTACATACATTCGGACGCGCCTTATCCTGCCATGTACGGGATCCATTGAGATACTAAAACTAAGGTTATTGTCCTCTCATATTGTTGCATATATCGCTAACTTTAGATCTCTATAACTCACAGCTCCCAAAACAACTTCCTAAATATCTCATACAAATTTTAAACCTAACAAAATTGTCAACATGGAGTTGCAGACCTTCAAATCAGTAATTCTCCTTGATTAACCTTTGCCCATTCTCTTTCTGCTTTAGTAGTCATTACCTTGTCCAAAACTAATTCAATCCAATGCTAATTTGATAACTGCTCAACCATTATATATGCATGTTACGTTTCCCAAGTCTCGGTCGATTCTCTACGCTTCCTGTCTCGTTTCTTACGTTTCTATGCTAAGTACGTACATGGTACATCTCCACATCGGAACGTAGTTTTTCGTTTTCTATCGATCTAAATGCAGGACGTAGCGAATCAGTAACTATCAAGTTATCCTTAAGTAAAATGTGCAAAATGATTAAAATCGAATCGAATTGAATCGGATTGAATCATACCTAAGTAAACGTAAACGTAAAAGAAATGACGGGGCGTAGGGAATCAACAAATACCAAGTATTTATTCCTTAATTAAAAATGTGCAAAATGATTAAAATCGAATCGAATTGAAGCGTACCTAAGTCTAGCTTTGGACAGCTCCCAGTAACATCGGCCAAAATGCGAAACAACACCGGCGGCGTCCAAAAAAAGAGAGGGCGGCGGCGGCAAAACGGCAGCGAGTTTGGAAAGACGATGAAGGGTAACAGGATGGGGAGAAGGTTGAGGGATAGTAGAGGAGTAGAGTTGAAAGATGGGAGCAAATCTGGAATTGAAAATGTTGAATTGTGAAAAATTAGGGTTTGGAAGGTGATTATTGTGACGGATGATGTTAGGGTTTGAGAAGACAAGGTTGAGGTTGAGTCTCTTTGCTGAGTTTCTCCACATGTTGGCGGCGGAGTTGGTGGTGGTGGTGGTGGTGGTGGTAAAAGAGAAAAGTCAAGTGCAAGGGGGAGGGGAGGAAGCCGGAGTATTTGGTACAGATTAAATGATCACTAATACTAGTCTCCTCTCAAGAGAAACAAATATACTCCGTACTTCGTATTAGATCGAACCATATGTCTTCCTTGGGACGGAGTCATAAGGTAAAGACGGATCAAATAAGTATCACATTGTAGTAATATGGATCAAACAACTCACGTTATGTACTAATTATGTAAAAAGTAGATTTGACATTACTCTTTTAAAAAATTAAAATTTATATATTTCCAAAGCATTTGGGTTGCTCCCTCTCTTCTCTTCTTCTGGAAAACACAAAACATCCCTCCCTCTCTCTTCTCTTTTCATTGTTCCTTTTCAATCTTCTTGAATTTTATCATTTGTTCTAACTGTATGACATAAAAATGTACAAAAAAAAAAAAAACGTTGTATTGCATAAATGTTAGAACTTAGTCAGTAATGTGATCACTCTATAATATCTGATAAATTTGATCATAGCGATCAAATGAAACCACCTTAATTCAGGAATGTACCTATGCTTAATTTTATTACCATAATACCTTGTGAAATCTTAACATATGGACATAAATGGCTAAATATGGTGACATATGTGTTAATGTATAAATTTTGACCACCCTAGTGCAGAAAATATAACTATGTTTGGTGAAGATTAGAAAATGTAATGACCTTACTTTAACATGGTCACATATGTGTTGGGGATGAGATGTGACCACCATGTCTAATACATGTGACCATAGTGATCAAATGAGACCACCTTAATTGAGAAATGTACCTATGCTTAATTTTATTGCCATAACCTTGTGAAATTTTAACATATGAACATATTTTGCTAAACATGGCGAAATATGTGTTAATGTATAAATTGTGACCACCCTTGTGCAGAAATGTATCTATGTTTGGTGAACATTAGAAAATGAAATGACCTTACCTTAACATGGTCACATATGTGTTAGGGATGAGACGTGATGTAACACCCTGTATTTTATTAAGTTGGATAAAATTCTTTTAATTACTATTTTGGATTTAATTACATCATTTAGCGATTTTCGTTCTTTTACGAGTCCTTTATGAAAGTCGGTCCTTAGTGGACTCAAGACGGATTTGAGAAATAGTCATCCAAATAGCT
>JAOWBH010152426.1:0-12036 GCA_028566215.1 Silene coronaria | reverse complement strand
ACTATTCAATATTAATAATCTATAAAATAATCTATAAATTACTTAATAAATTAATAAACATTTCCACCATAAAATACTGGGTATTACAGTTAATTGGATGTTGGGTGCATTATATCACGATTATGGGATTGGGTGCTTGATTTCATGTTGTTGGCATAATCGATTCATGGTATCATGTGAGTATGTGATGTTTGGCATCATATGGTGGAGTGTTGCATGATAACATGTCATTTATGAAATAAGAGACGGTTTATATGTTGGCATGATGTATTGCATAATGTATTGTATGCATGATTGTGGAGGTTGAATGAGGTGTGGTAGCTGTGATACATGGTTGTTAAGGAGACGTAAGACAGTTGGGAGATCGTCTTACGCTTGAGTCGCATTTTGGGGTTTCCCACCCCAATAGGGATGTGCACATTAGGCTTTAGTACGGAGAGACTTACGTTGCGCCGTAACGTCGGGCAGAGGTCTGGTTAGCGCCCGAGCCCGTACTTGGGTGCGTCCTGGTACTTATTTCAGACTGCAGTCCGGGTAGTGGGGGTGAGCGGTGTTGCGGTACCGTCACCGGGTTGTGGCGTTGGAGGTGTTGGAGACTCAGGTATGATCATTGTGATGCATGTATAGTTACATTTCATAAACCTTTTGCATATTTTATCATGCTTACCGTTTGCCTCGTTTAATTGTATTATTAAAACTGACGTTTGTATGGTTGTGTAATTGTCACCTATTTCCGAGGTAGCCTGTGTTGATTCATATGATATTTTCGATCATATGGGGAGCAGTTGACTTTCAGGTTTATATGATGCATTTAGGATTGGGCCGCACTACGAGGATGGAGTCGAGTTAGTAGATTTGAGATAGAGGTTGTAGCATTTCGAGTTGTATTTATTTTAAAATGTCAAGTTGATGTAATGACTGAACTTGTAAATTTTAATAAAATGTTCTTTATTGGAGTTTTGTATTCACTACCTCGAGCAACCAAGATGGTAACATCCTCAATTACCTTGGCCGGGTAATCGGGGATATTATAATTATGTTCTTCAAGTGAGGGTGATTGCAACACTCCACGATAGTTGAAGAGGTGCATTGATAAGTTTAAATTACTAGTGCTTAAAGTTGCTACTCTTATCAACAAAGTGCACTTTCTCTTCTGGTTATCTATACTAAATTACTTGTGATACTAGACATCGCTTTATTATTCATTCGCACTTTTAAAGAAACAACAGTTTCGTGCGTTCGATCTCACAAGTAATTTAGTAGTTTGTTATAGCAGTTTGTGATTTTTTACGTTGGTTAAATTTGGTTTGACAATTATTGTCAATTCTCTTTCATATTCTACAAATTAGGCAGGTTCATCAAAAGAATATCATATTTATTTCTCCTTATATCACTTCCTTGCTTCCATTTCCTTACTACTTTGTTAACCAAACACCCCCTTAAAGTATATGTTTAAAAAAAACATAGTGTTTTCATGACTTTCGGCTAGTTAACAGAACCTTATATAGCATAATCCTTAATGGCTGCATTGTAAAACACTAAAATAACATCTCATCATTCAAGAAGGTGAAAATCCTAAAATATCAATGATATAATATTAACACTTGAAAGCGGAAAATCAAATACATACCATATAAAATTACTTTTACGACGGTAAGCGATGCAGAATAAAAAATATATCCTTTCAAAAAAAGAATATCACTAATTGTTGAGTAAGACGGTCTTTTCACATAAGACCAATCTAAGTAAAAGCCCAATACAATTGAAAAAAGAAAAAAAAAAATAACGCTTAACTGCTCTCCTTCTCGCATCGCGTCCTTAATCAATCTTTTCATTTTACATCTCCAAAATTACAATAGACCTCCTTGCCTCCACCTCTAGTTCTCTAAACCACCATCTCATGTTGCTGTGACCATCTAGCTCCCCATTAAATGATTATTGAAATAGAGCAAACTAAAAAAATCTCAATTTACCTATTGAAATAGAGCAAAACTCTTGAATATTGAGTTATCTAACTAAATTAACTAGTTATTAACATAAGATCGAACTTTAAAAAAATATGGTAGAAATCCAAAGATTTATTAAAGCAATGGAAGATTTGTGTTTCGTTAGAATTTATGCAACTTATTTGACATTAAAATTATATATTTTGAAGCAAAAACCATTAGTTATCAAACAAAGTGTATCAACTAATAACAAAGAACAACATAAGTGAAAATTTTCAACCTAAAAACATGACTTTTCAACTTAAAATAATAAATTATCAATAGTGCTGTTCAAGTTTTGATCTTAATCCCAAACTGGTTATTGATAAATCGTCGTCATGGTGGCTGCCGACGTTAATTACTTTTGCGTGGATTAATTTTACTATTGTATGAATTGGATGGTGGAGGAAAGGTGGTTGAGCAACTGTAGATTTTCAACGTGGTTGCAACGGCGTGGGTCGGCAGTTACAAGTGGTGAAGGCAGGGCAGTCACAATCACGAAGTGTGAGGGTGTGAATTGCAGAGAAGGTGGGGTAAGCGGCGATGGTTAGACGTGAATTGCAGAGGCGCGCGGCGAAGGGGGTGGGAATTATGAGGATGGTAATTGCAGTTTTGGTGGAGGACGTTTACCTGTACTATAGTTGTTGATTGGTAGTGGAGAATGTGGGTTTTCATTTTGTTATTACTTATTTAACCTTCTTTTAGTGGGCTCTCCTATTGAATCCGTCATATGTTATAGGACGGTCCTATAGGAAAGTTGTTGAAAGAATATATATTTCATTCTACGGGTTGATAATTTCCCAACAATTTGAAATGTCACTTATACATGCTGAAAGCCCACTCTACATTTGGGCTTTTCAACGAAGAAAATTATAGTTTTGGGCTTCTATGCACTGTTCTGATGGTTCAACTTGTTGGGACCGTTTAGTCTAAATCTACATGACCCAACTGCATCTTCAATTGACAAAAACACTGCTTCTTTGCCTATCGCATCGATGAACTTTGACTTTATCAACTTCTCTAACACTTCAATCCTTGGATTTACAAGTGCCACCTATACAATGCAAGCCAAGATAATATAAAAAAATTGTTCAATTAAAAGTAAAATTTATTGAATTTTGAGATATAATAATAATTGTATATAAATACTTGAGTGTTTTACAATCCAGTTGAAATTAGCGAATTTTTTTTCTTTCTAATTTACTATATTATATAGTTTGTCCAGCTTAAATTTCTCGCTCCTCCTAACATCAAATGTTGGCTCCGTCATTATGTCTTGGGAGAAATGTAGTAAAATGGATTAAACAAAGGATGTATAAACTAAAAACCAATCAAAAAAGTTAAGCTAACGTAAAAGTATAAAAAAGAGTAATGCACTACGAGTGGTACTTAGACTTTTGTATTACTCACTTATTTTGTCTCATTTATCATATTCATTTTAAGTTTAAAACAGATATTTTCGCAGTAAGCAAAAATTTGTTATTAGAAGCTTAGAGCAACGTAAGATGATGATGGAGTGTATATGGAATGAGGTTAAAAAAAATGAAAGGGTAAATACCTGAATTCCCTTGGCTTCCAAAAGTCTCTTGAGCTCAAAGAAACCCTCAATTCCTGTCATGTCTATACCTGTCACTCCTGTCATAGTTTCATGCAAATTTCGATTATAATCACTTTGCCTTGCCATTTGATAAGGCACTCATTCTCATTTAAGACGGAGGCTAAATTTTACCTCCTAACTCCAATATAACGTGCTCGACAGAGTCACCCTGCATATCACTATTGGATTCCTCATCTCTAATCCACCTTAGAATCCTGCTTCATGTTATCAAATTGTTAACAGGACCAATTATTTTGCCAAAAAAAATAATTAAACGTATGTAATACGGACCTTTCGCGAACGTAAGTTGTATTTGAGTAGAAAATAGGGGATCCTAATTGAATTATTAGGATCCCTGAAATCCCTGATGAAACAGGATATTGTTCTACATCTCTGTACATATTTGAGTTTGGAATGTTGATTAACTTGCATGTCGCCGGCCTTGCTGTATATAGAAGTGCCCTTACTATGCCCAATCCAACCTGCATTATACATAACCGTCACACATTAGTCATCGTATTAGAGCGAGGGGAGGACTAGCAGGGACTATCCTCGTATTCATGAAAAACAAAAAAGGTCAAGTAGTGGAGCTTACAGAGAGAGCGAGACCAGTATCCATGTTGATGAAGGACACACCAAGGAACGCAACCATACAAATACAAAAATCAAACTTATCGACTTTAAAAAGGTGATAATATTTGTCGAACTCAATTAGACCAATCATCGCGGACATGATAATTGCAGAAAGAGCCACCATTGGTGTGTAGCTAAACAAGGGTGCCAACAATAACAATGTTAGCATCATTATTATTGCCATCACTACGTTTGACATTTGAGTCTTGCATCCCGCATTGTAATTCACTGCTGTTTTTGAAAACGGACCTGCATTGTTTATGCATTTACATGAACTAACTATGAGAAATTATATCTGTTTTTAGAATGTACACAAAAATATATACCTATGCATCGTGCGTTTTTGTGTGGGGCTGAATGTACAAGAATACCGTTATAAGGAGTTTAATGTACAAGAATTCTGTTATTAGGAGTTGAATATACGTAATCCTAAAGCAAGGCTGTCAGATAGATTTGAGAGGCTCAGTTCTACAAGTCACTTTGACGCCCCCATGTAATAAGAGAACTTATTTTTCGTAGCATAGAGTACTCAAACCTAACATTCAGCTAACGAATAACAACAAATGGTTAGGTATGGGCCCCGGTTCTGAGAACTATTGAACATGTTATTAGACGGCCCTATCCTTACTAAAGAGTATGTGATAGCTTGCAAACTCAATAAACTTGCTAGTAAATTGAGGTACAAACCTGTGGTCAAGTAGCAAGAAGTGAAAGAACCAACAATGTTCATGAGGCCGAAAGCTATCATTTCTTTGTTACCATCCGTTTGCTCATTCTTCATTATCGCAAAACTCCTTCCAATTGCGATTCCTTCCTATTAAATTGATAATTTCCTATAAGTTTATGTATTGTATTAATCGTTATAAAAATACTATCGCTTAGATTAGCGGTCTTACAGCGAGGGCTAAAATTGCTGTTATGAGACCTGCTTTTATAGGTGCAGCAATATACTTGGCATCAAAATTCAATTCTTTGATTGATGATGGATTTATTCCTCTCTTTAATGGACCAACCTGCCATTTACGGAGTATATCATATTATCATTTGTTATCCTTTAATACATCGTATGGAAAAAGAGATTTCGTGAAATTTCATGTAAGGCGGTTTTAACTAACAGTATACAACTTTTTAGTAAGGACGCATGGTTTTACTGTAATGCTTAGCTAAAACCGTCTTATTAAGTATTTGGGGCTTGCAAAAATGCACTTACGACAGTGATTCCGTATTTCTCGGCATGTGCAAAATAAGCGAAAAGGCCACCAATTATAACAGTCACTAGAGGTGCCATTGCCGATATCCAGAATAGCTTTGGTTTCTTGGTTTTCTGGTCCAATAAATAAAAACGGGTTTTAGTACTTATTAAATTGCTCAAATTTCATATAATCTTACTATTTTTAATTTTCTTTTGCGAAAACAAAAAGTCACATGAGAATAACAGAGTAGGAGGCAGGGTACTGACCAGGTATTTGGTAAAATGTAGGAACGTAAGAAAGATCATTCCTACTACTGCACTTTGCCAATGCCACTGCAAAATCAATCGGGTTAGATCAGGTCGGATAGTGCTGATTTAATCGTATCAGTATTACAAGTACTCAAGTAACTTTACCTCCTTTCTGTGAGTGAACACGGCTGTCAATACTGATACAACATCAGTCTTAGTAGTAAAATGTGATAACCCGAAAATGCCCTTCAACTGTTGTAGAGAAATTATCACGGCTGTCCCTCCCATGAATCCAGTAATTGTTGAGTGCGATAGGAAATCCACTAGAAATCCCAATCTATAATTAAAACAAAACTATTTATTGGAATTTTCAAGGTAGCTCGACATAATTGGATAAAGTTGGTTGGGTTAACGGCTTCCTTAAATACAAATTAGTTAGGTTGGTGGGTTTAATGGGTAATACAAACATATAAAAGTTAAATAAAATTTAGTGAGTACATGAGAATGAAATTAGTAATGTTTTACCCCTCACTTTTACCCTATTTATAGTCTAATTTTGTGCACTTGTACCCTAATTAAAACGAGTCAAACTACTACATACTACTATTAAAATCGTTACGGGCTTTGCTGAGTTTGAAATTGACTCATACTTGGTGGCTCAAGTCTGCTTAAACCAAGCCAAGCTTGATTAAACGCGTTCTAGAAGACCGTCAAACGGACTGAGCTCATTTACATTCTACACCACTAATTAATACGGAGTATTGTCATAGAATTTTGCCATTCACGTGTTCACGTTCCTTATAGAAAACACAAATGCATGTACCTTGTAGTCTTATACTATGCGTCTTGTGACCTAGTGATGACTACGTATGGTATTTCACGTGTTAACGTTTCTGAATGCATGAGACTCACGGATGTACTTTGTATCATGCCTACGCTTGTTCACTAGATGCACTATACTCCCATTATTGTCAACTTACCTACCTCTTCCCTTCACCATTTTCATTCTAAGTAAATAATTATTTGGCATAACAAAATATTCGCATATCTTTTGTATTCACTATGAAACTAGTGGCGGAGCCAATACTAGCTATTACGGTATTACACTTTCGCCTCCACTAGCTTTAAATCCTGGCTTCGCCATTGAGCAGAGCTAATTAAGGGCTAGCGGTGGAATTCATTCGTTGTTTTCATAACTTTTTCGCCGCCTAACTACAAATTCTAAATTTGTCATCAAACTATAGAACTACATATATAAAAATAAAATGATGATTTTTGGTTATTATTAAAATAATGATAATAATAATAATAGTGTAATGGATAGTATATATGTTACCTTAATAAACCCAAAGCAGTCTGGAGAATCCCAGTAATAAAAGTAGCAGTGAAGACCAATTGGAGATACAAAGCTGGATTAACAGTTGGTGATACTTTGTCACCAATGGTTTGAGCTATTATTAACGAACAAGTTGCAACTGTTCCCACTGCCAAGTTCTTTGAGCTTCCGAATAGTGCATATATAAATGGTGGCACAAAACTTGAATCTGTCATTTCGGTTTCGAGTAAAATGAAACATAATTAAGTATTGCAACTACTTTGATATAAAATTGTTTTACGCGGTAATATTACCAATACAGTCTAAAATTTCGATTTAATTAAAAGCAAAATGGAATACAATTAAACATTGCAAATAATTGGACATTGTTTTACGCGGTAATTAATATATATGACTAATATTATTGTAATAAAACGGTTTTTCATGAGATTTTCTAACAACAATCAATAATAAAGGGATACCTATACCTATACGATTTGAATAGATATGCATACTAGTATAAATCCCGCGTAATATGCGCGTTATTTATAGAGTTTTTATTTTTGTATTAGCTATTCATGCTAAATTAACACCTTATTAAATTTCATATTTCACGTCATCATATTTTCATATGAAAGAAAAAAAAAATTAAACAATAAAATTAATCATGAAAATTGAGTAATATCGTGAAATTTATATATTAATGAATATTTTTTATCACAAAGCTAATAATTGTTTTAATTTGATAAAAAGTTATATTTTAATGAATAATTAATAATTTAATGTTTATTTGTTTTCTTATTTAAGTTGGAGAGAAAATTTTTCCTTATTTAAGTAATAAGTTTGGAAGGAAAAGTTTTGAGAATTCTTATACTTTGTCGTAGGCGGGGAAAATGTTAGCTTTGTTAATCTTTTAGTATATAACAGATGAAAAAATAGCGTTTTTACCCAGTCCACATTAAAGATAGTGGCGGCTATAGCCTTTACAGATCCCCTTGTCATAAAAAGAAAAAAGAGTGTTTTATTCTAGCACTGTATTAAATTAATTATTACGTACGTCATGTATGGATAATATTTATACTTACGTAATAGCTAGATACCTCGTGCATCTTTGAATAAATTTTCTATGAAATAGGTTATTTATTCAGAAAGGTGATCCTTTTTTTCCTTAAAAGTGATTTGTATGTTAGATTGTCCCTAAATGTCAAAAAGTGAGGTGATTAGAATCACAAATTCTTGCCACTAATGACACAAAGTAGACTAATAGGAAAATGGTGCATTATGATGTAGAATTTTTGCTTCATATTTCCCCCAAAACGTGTACCAACACTAAATTGGCTCATAACTTTCCAAATAATTGAGTGGTGGAGCCATAAAATTTTCACAAATACTTGTCAACGATTCTACATAAATATTATTGTAAGTTGCATATTACTTTACATTATTATATTTTTTGGGGTAAAGGGAGTTATAATTCTTATAAGGTGATTTTGATGCTGATAGATTTATTTCAAATTTAAGTCATATAAATCTCATGTCTTTATCATTTAGTTGACATCGGCATGTAACAATTTTTGTAAAGTACCCGTATTTATGAAATTATTTCGTATGACTAGTATGGTAAATAAAAGTCGGTTTTACGATTAGACGTTGGTTTAGAGCTTATATCATACCCAATGCTCAAACATAGAATTTATTGTGCCAAATAATAGGTCAATTACAAAACTCTACCATTGAACCAAAACTTTAGTATTTACATACAAATTGAGTACAAAGGAGTATACTTTGCTCTCGATAAAAAATAACTTGTGCATACTCTATTTTATAGAAATGGATCCTCTTCATTTCCGAACGCTATTTTATTGAGTATAGATAACTGCTCACCTTAGAAACGCACTAAACCAAGGCATTGGTAGATTGGCAAAGTTAACTAAAGATCCACATAAAATGGACATAAATTGTTTTTGAGGGTAAAAAGGAAACAAATCGAATGCACTTAGCACGCCGAAAGAAAAATATCAAAAATAAGACAAAACATGTCATACTTTTAGCAAAAAATAAGTAGTAGAATCACGTAACCAAATTATGACAATGAAAAATTATTAATGTGAAAAATACGGTAAAATTTTTAAAATAAAATGTTTAACCAAGAGAATAAACGAGTTTTCTAACGTGTAAGGTGTGATTTTGATGATTATTGAGAATCTATACAAAGAAAGATTTTGATGATTATTTCATTAACAAACGTAGAAATGATTTATCAATTTTTCTCATGAATTAATTATGAAAATCTTACTTTATATGGGTTCTTGATTTATCCTTACACACGTTAGAAAATCTAAAAATACCCGTAATATTATACCTATCAAAGAATTCCTCAATAAAAATGATATAAAGGTATAAAACGATTCAAGTAATAAAGGGTAGTGGTGACTTACAAAGTCCAACAATGGGAGGGATCTTGCCAAGGTTAGCGTAGCTAATACCTTGGGGAATAGCAAGGCTAGCAATTGTAATTCCCGCAAGGATATCATACCTTAAAAGCTTGAAATTATAGTTCGGAAGCCACTCAAAAATTGGTACGAAATATTGTACACCTTTTAGAAATCTTTTCTTAGGGGGTTCTTTCATAAACCCTTTAAATGGATCATCTGGAAACAACGTCTCAGCGAGATCAGATCTCAGGGTTTTTTGAAAACTTCTCGGTTCTACGAAATTTACATTGTTAGGATTTACGTTATTTTCTATGGTGGAACCTTCCATTGTGATGTGTATTTGGAACTAATAAGAATTATGAGGGAAATGTAGTGAGATTGCAGAGGAGATTAGAGTTAGGACTTAGGAGTAGGAGGTTTATAACTACATTTTTTGTGTATAAATAGAATTAGGAGGGCACATTATACTCTTTATAATTAGTGGGGGTGACGATGCAAGATAAATTGGATAAGATAGTAATAGTAACCATGTTTAGAAAATATGATATTTTATTTTTTTCCATTTCCATATATAATTGAGTTTGTCATAATAATAATAATAATAATAATAATAATTTCCCGGCTGCCAATTAATTTCTTGTAATTATTTTTGAACTCGATAATAATTGTGTTTATAATATTAAATAATAATAATATCTCGATCAACTGCCTATATAGTATCTCGCCTGCCCACTAATTTCTTGTAAAAATTTCGCTTGATTTTAATAATAGTTCCCATTTAATAATAATAATAATAATAATAATAATAATAATAATAATAATAATAATAATATCCCTGGACCAAGAGTTTAAGTTGTAAAGAAATCATTCCTAAGCACAGAATACTAGCTACTTTAGCTGCTGAACACAAATTGGCAACCCACGATAATAATCTTTCAGCAAAGGGGATGATTATAGTCAGTAGATGTAGCTTGTGTGAGAAAGCTTTAGAGGATCACGAACATTTATTCTTTAGATGCGATTATTCCACTGAAGTGTGGACAAGTATTCTTTCCTGGATGAAAATTGATGGCAGGGGGACTAATTACAGACATGAGTTGGACTGGATTAGAGGAAGAAGGCAATGCAAGCACTGGAAGGCACACTGGTTCCAGTGTAGCCTAGCAGCAACTGTCAATGTTATATGGACAATGCGTAATACCAAGATCTTCAAAGGCCACCTACAAACTCCTCAACAACTTGTCAAGAAAATTCAAATTGAGGTGTATGTTCGAATGTTAGCTACTCGTCATGGGACTCAGTACGCTGAGATCTTAGACCATCTCAATAGTTAGGCTGGTTGTTATTTGGTTGATTGGCTAGATCTTTTTGTAAGAATTCATTTTCTTTACCCCATTTTGGGATGAATAAAAGGATCATATCTTCTTGCAAAAATAATAATAATAATAATAATAATAATAATAATAATAACTCATGCCCAATAATTTCATGTAATTTTTATGAGCTCAATATTAAGTGCGTTTACAAAAAAAAAAAAAAAAAAGTTTTGATGTTCAAAATCAAAATTGCAAGTGAAACTTTTATACTCCCTCTTATACTCTATATTCTTCCCTTTCTCTGTGGGCACAAAGATTAAGGGAAGAAATAGAAAATAAATATATGATATGAGTGTGGTTTGGTGATTGGAGAGATGAATGGATAATTAGGATTAAATATTAATAAAGGATATGAGTGCACTAGTAGAAAAAACAACTATTGCATCACTTGAATTACGTCGGTTCTATAAAACATGACGCAAAAAGTACTCACTTTTGGCGGGAAGCATTTTTCGCCTTTTAGTTAAGCTTTTTGCGTCGATTCTTTAAAAAAAACTGACGTAATTGTTGCGTCGATTTTGAGAGAAACTGACGTATTTGATGAAATACATCAGCTATGTTCTTTTACCGACGTATTTGATTTAAGGTTTATGCATCAATTATTCTGAAAACCGATGCAAATAATATTTGATTATAAAAAAACAATTTAACCCTTCATATTACACTCATATCAAATAAATCAATTCATCTCCCAAACCCTGGTCACCAAACCTAAGTGTTGCTCGATCGTCCCACCACCACCACCACCATCACCTTGTCTCACCGCTCCTGTTGCAGTACCACCACCACCATTGTGTCCTCCTGCGGGCTCATACACTAAAGCCTTGCTGCCCTTCTTCTACCATCGCAAGACCACCATGCCCTCTCCTATCCTCCCTTCTCATCCCCAAGTCTAAAATCCACCGTGATTCCAGTCGCCAACTCGCCAACGCCTATTAGCAATCCCTCCGCCAGCTACGCCCACGGTATTTTGAATCTAATTAATTCAATCCTCTAATTTGATTTCGAGTTACGTTTATTTGAAATTTAGGGTTACGATGTTCAAGACGACACTCTTCATTGCTCGCTATTGGTACTAAAGTTCTTCATAATGGCTTCCGTCGTGACAAAAGCTTATAATGTGTTTAAAATTGTAAATCAGCGCAATGTGCGGAATTTATAGATTTTTATTATTTTTATATTTCTTATTCATGCTAAATTAATACCTTATTAATTTTTTATATTTCGCGTGATAATATTTGATAAGTGGAAAAA
>JAOWBH010152415.1:1170-12038 GCA_028566215.1 Silene coronaria | reverse complement strand
CTCTTAAAGCCGAAATGAAGAAATTGATAACATCTGTTGAAGACTTGGCTCTAAGTATGAGCGCTCAAGGGAAGATCAATCTCACTGCGTTGGCTTGGTTTAATTCTCCCTACTATTCTGGTAATTCTGCTCGACATAATGAATTTCATCTTCCTGTTAATCCGCTTTGCAATTATGTGGCTAAAGGAATTCCAGTTGCAAGTTCTTCACAAGAAGGTGACAGTATTAAACACCCACGCCACCTGTTCGATAAAATTCCTGAACCAAATTCGCTCCTAAATCAAGTTCCAGTGTCAGAAACCAACTCGGTAAAACCGATTGTAAACACAAACCTCTTGCCAATTGATGAATCAAGGAGTACGTACGAGGAGCTACGAACCAGTATAAATGGTGGGAAACAAATTGGGTGCAACAATGTAGAGGATAAACAAAAGTCAGCCGCCTACAACAACGAAGGCCAGTTGCCATTAGCATACAAGATGGTCGACGAAATGCCTGTTCCAGATTTTATTCGGGAAATGGCTCAAAATGCAAAGGTTGCGGAGGATAAAGCTGGCAAACTTGATCAAGATCAACAAATAGGATACCATTCTGCCAATAATGAACAAAAGCCAAACGCCCACAATATGTTCGATGAAATGCCTGAACTAGAAGACGAGTCTATACCAGCAATTACCGCCATTGAGCATGAAAATACAGTGATGCCAACATTGATTAAGGTTATAACTAAGCCTTTTCTCCAATTTGCTGAGATAGATAATGAGTTTTTGAGTTCAGATAAAATAGTTGGTAATTTAGCTGGAGGAACGAGGCTGAAGAATACAACTTATTTTGAGCATAACTATGAATTGTTGTCTTCCGATTGTGTCAAAATTGAGGTGTTCAGGCATGATAGCGATGCTAGTATTCCAAAAGGGCCTGTACAGTTTCAGTCCTTTGACCTTAGCAGGCTGATTTTGTTAGTTAAATTTGGTATGTATGCTCTCCAATTACCTTTATTATCTGCTACCTTCGACCAAAGGCTAATTGTTTTTGACCCGGGAGGATATTTGTGTTCGTTGGGTGTCCCAAGTGCGTTGGATGATGGACATAAGTTGGTATGTTTGTTTACCAATACACTTAACTCCATGTGTTTTGTTGACGCCTTCCTCATTACAACTCATGTTAGCGAGTTACTGGATTGCATTCTTTCCGTCACCCTTGAGGACAAGGGTGTTTTCAAGGGAAAGGGAGACATGGTACATGGAATCCCCTTGCAGATTTCAGTACACTATATTTTTATGGATTTTCTCTACTCCTAGTGGGATAAACATCCTTATGTTTTTGATCCTAATGTCCTGCATTGTCAATGTGCTCTATGGGGTATTTCCATACAGTTTTTGGTTGTTTGTGGTAATAAGTTTGACATTGAGTGTGTGCCAAGGAAGAGGTAATTGTGCTCTTATTATACATGGCATAATGTGTCCTATAGAATTAGGAGGGAAGCATCTTACAACTACCTCTGACATCTTTATGATTATGACAATTAGCTCCTATAGTTCCAAGGGTGAGTTGAATGGGAAGCATGATAAATATATGTGGAGTTTGTCTAATATTCTGAACATGTATTTTAGTAGTATTAATGTGAGGACGAACAAGAGTTCACTGCTAAATGTGTTTGACATGAGCATTCTTTTTCAAGGTTCTCTATGGAGTGGTCATCCATGTAATTCTTGCTTGTCTCTTGCCCTAAGTTTGACATGGTGTGCGTACGAAAGGAGAAGTGATATCGGTGATATTGCGAATTGGCCGAATTCATTCGAGGAGTCGAGCACCTTCAGCATGGTGTTGTGTAGGACTTGTGTCATTTGCCTTAACATTGCAATTGTGCTGACTACGTACATCTATCCTTCAAAGCCACTTCACCAAGGGTCAAGAATAGCTGAATTTGAGTGTGAAAAAGATTATGGGAAGCTGGTTGCTATTGTCTCTTTTTCTCTGATTATAGTTGAAACTCCTTGTTCTGAGGTATTGGTGTCTCTATACATGGCATATTGGCTCAAACTAATCTTAGGACACAAGAATGAGGATATTCCTGGAGCTTCTACTTATTTGCTTGGTATACCTTCTTTGGCTTGGCTAATTTATGCAACGTTTACTTTGATAAATGAAGTAACTCCTAGTAATGGTACATCACAAAGCAAGGCGTTTCATGGAGTTGTTTGGACACTTGAACTTCTCACCTTTGAATATGTATCAAAAGGGACAGGCAAAATCAAGTTTAATGTTGCCAACTTAAGGATCCCATTGCCCGGTTTCATTCTTGTACATGCTCAAATGCAGCCATTACTTATCGAGGTAACCAAAGTAAGGCTTCAATGGAAACCGGGTTTGCTACTACAATATAGTGTGAAAATTTATGCTCACACTATTTTTGTCTTTGACCCGGGTGGGTGGTACATGGCTATTCGCTGCATCTTATGGTTCGACTATGGCAACAGATTTTGATCCTTGAGGACAAGGATCATTTTAAGGGGTGGGTAATGATACACACCAAAAATATCTCGGAGGTCAAATTAGTAATTATGTCTTTAATTACTTATTCCCCAAGCTAATTAGATTATAAATAGTTTGATTAGGTGTAATGGAAGGATTATCAAATGAATGAATTAATCACCTTCTTGTCTTACTCTCTGAATTGTATTGTCCCTTTAGCATTGAAATCAAGTGTCCTTTTCTTACTTTTTGGATACTCCATTTCATGCTTTACAAGAAACCTATCAATTACCATTAATTGAACAGTTTCTTACTCTATCATTTTTATTATTTTCCCCTACTGTTTATCACATTTCTTCATTTTATTTTGGATTTGCATCAAAGGATGCGGCCCGATTGATGTTTCTTTATAAAACAACAACGAGAGGTGAATTCACATGTTGCATTATTGTCAAAACAAAGTTTTGAAATTGAAATAATATTTTGAGAAATTTTAGGTACGCAAAAAACATTTAAAATTTAAAATTGTGGAAGAATTAGTTGAAATAGAAAATGCACCTAGGTGTGATATGGGCAAGGAAGAGTCATAACCAATTAGTAATTCGTCACAACCATCGTAAGGTGAGTGGAGAGCCAAGTTATCGAGGTGCTTGGTGATGTGATGAGAGGCTCCACTGTAAAGATGGAAACCAGATGAGGAAGGGGTGGCAAACACGGTAGCAGTGATGATGGTGTGGGCTTGTGGGGTGCTACGGTTAAGTCGGTTAAGGGTACGTGTAGGAAGAACGACATTAGGATAGTCACGTTTAAACTTATAGCAAAAGAAGAGTACATGACCTGTGGCGCCACGATACTGGGATTTGCCTTTAGAGGGTGGATCTTGGCGGGGCTGAAAAGGGTCCGAGGACACATTGGTGGCAGCAACAGGTTGTCGCTGGTAGTTGTTGTTGGGACGGTAAGTAGCTGCGTGAACAGAGGCAGGGAACGGAGTTGGAGCAGTGTCACGATTATTGGTTAACTCAAAATTCAGGAGTTTTTCATGGAGAGACTCAAAAGAGATGGGTTCGTCACGGGCTTGAACATGGTCGATGACGGAACGATAAGTGTCGTAGTCAAGTCCACGAATAAACTTGGCAATGAGATCTTCGTGGTCCATGGGTTTTCCAAGCACGGCTAACTTGTCAGAACAGGCTTTGCAGGGACGAAGCTAAGACAAAATAAGGACCTGGACCGATTTTTGTTTTGCCGGTATATCATATATCATATACCTCAATTAAAAAAAAATTAGTATAGCACTCCCGATATGCAATACGACTTTTAAATTTTCTATAAAATGTAATAATTAAAATGTACTTTTAAATATTGAATTACTCATTGATTTTTCCAAATAGTTGACTCCATATTATATACTCCGTAATTGTTTTCTAACAATAGTCTATACCATGATAAAAATTAGACATTTAATCAATCAATATACTAGGTAAAAAGAATCTAGACAAGTAAAGATAACTAAGAAATAAAAAGCAAGAAATTAGATCTGGCGTGCATCGAACACAAGATCACATGAGCCTACACTAAACTTGCACGATGTACTAACGACTCTGCCATTTCAATTTACTGCTTTATTGGTTACTTAATTTTTACATGTTACTAATCCTACCCGGGCCATGGGCCATCGAGCTAAAGAATAGCTTCGTCATTGAGGCTTTGATATATTGCATATACTCGGTAATGCTTTGGTTGGATTTGCGAATGGAGTTGAGATGGTCTTTAATTTGGAGTATGTGAGCACGGGGGGATTGACATAGGTAAAAGCAAGGGTTGTCCATACATCACGCGAAATCGGAGCGCACATGACGAGGGCATGGATTTGGGCTTCAAGGGTGCCAAGAAGGGATCCCTTGAGAAGATGGTATTGCCTCTTCCAAGTCAGATGAGCAGGGTTCGTGATAGTGTTGGCTTTGATGGCATCTTTGGGATCGGGTATGGTTGCCGACGGGCAGGGATGAGTTCCGTCAAGAAATTTGAGCAAGTCATAACCAAAAAGGAGAGACTTGATTTGGTCTTGCCAAGACATATAGGTGAGCGGGGTAATTTATCAACCATCGATAGGTTGACAAGCAAAAGGGGAACACTCGGTTCATGGGAATTTGGGAGGGTGGCGGCTGAAGACATAGCCATGGAGGAGAACGAAAAAGATTTTAGGTTTTTAGATCGGGAATGCTCCGACACCATGTAAAGAATTGAATGTAATTGCATTTTCATTGATTTGTTAAACTGATACAAAGGCATGGTATATATACATACAAACGAGATCTAGTTCTAACCTTGATCTACAAGCTACAAATATTAGAAACTAGGAAATTACATGAATAAGGTAAATAAAGAAGATACACAAGATAATTAATTTACAGGAGATGGAAACACACAACTAATACAATGAGTTTAGGAAAGATCTTTAACACATTTATCTATCAAAAACAAGAAGCTGGTAATTATACACTAACTAGTATAATATTATGAATTTTTTGCTCATTTATATATTTATTTTATCATTGTGTTTGTTTTCAATCATACAATTACGTTAAAAAGTTGTACATTTTAGTGAGTTAGACGTAATTTGAAACTGAAATTGTTGTTGTTTTGCATTGATTTGTTACAAGCATGAACTCTAGAAATGGGTTAAAAATGTGTTTTTGGTGTTGTTTTGAACTTTTATTCTTATGTTTTGTTATAATTTATACATTTATGTTGAAAAGGAATGAACTTTGTGTTGGGGAAGCGTCCTATAAACTCGGTGCGGGAAGTGTCTCACTAACAATGATATTAGGATGGAACTTAAACAACAAACGTAAGTAACAACAAATAAAATGACACCCCAATTTATCACGTGGAAACCCTTCTCAACTAAGGGAAAAAATCACGGCTATCTCGACAAATTAGTTCACTTAATAAGATATTACAAAATTCTTAGAGTACACTCACGCACTAGTATTGTCACTCCGTCTCAAACTTTATCTCACTCTTATTATCCAAATGGATGTTGAACACTCTTTTTTCTCTCTTTAGAACAACAAGTATTCTCACCAATGTAAACTAATTTGTCTCACTATATTTTTGTGTGTATCTCCTAAGCTATTACCACCAAGCTATTCATACAACGCTAATCTCAAAACTTCTCATAAGTCATTGATTGTTCTAATTATACCAATCCATAACATTCTGTGCATTTTATGCCCCTTCTTCCAAAACGTAAACACTTTACGCATATGCATTTGGAAACATCAATGCACTTTATTTCATCATTTAGTATTATGAGTTTTTGGGAGATTAATCCAACACTTTGATGAGTTAGAAAGAATCAAAGAATTGAAAGTTAGAATTAATGATTGTTGGTTTTGTTGTGGGTCTTAAAGGATGTGTTTTCTCCGCTCTTCAATTGAGTAATTATTGGGTTAATTTGTTTGACTGCTAATTTAGTAAAGCTTGTGTTTTTGATTGTAGAAGGAGAGAAATATACTATTTTGGTGTCCGGTGTCTGGGCCTATGTTTATTATAGACCTGAGGTTCGATACTAATAGTTAAATGTTTAATCTAGTGTAATTCCGATGTATGAGTAATGTACTTGTATTGTTGTTGATGATTGATGTGTTTTTTAGACATTTTACGTTGGTTTTGCGTATCTGTGTACAAATGTCTTGTAGGCTGATGTAAGTCATGCTTATTAGATATTGAGAAGAAGTGGATACAATGATTCAAACATCATTGTTTTCATGTATGATATTGCTGCTGGTCATGACAATAATCCAATGAAATGAACTCTAATCAACAACCCTAACCGCATAGACTATTATCCCGGTGTATCTAAGGTCTGCTATGTCATATAAACTTGGTGATATAACATGCTTTTGCTTATATGTAAGTTGCTATCGAGTGTTAAATAAGATATGATCATTTTTTAACCCATGTTCACAGAATTATGTTGGACAATATGCTACGGCTGATAACTTAATTGGGGTGTTGTTGGGAGATAAAACAAAAGTTCATAGTGGGACTGGAAAACTCTTACGTAGCGGTCCAAGTGACCGGGTTTTTTTTTTCTTTTATAAAGGTCATGGGACGAACTTAGATTTCGTAAGTCTCTCTTATATTCTATTGCTTAATTTTTCTAATATTACATTGTTTGTTTGTGTTAAAACATTTTATTTTATTATTTGTTATACTCACCGAACTTACTATCTGGTAAATATTCTCATCATTTGTAAAATTGTTCCAAAAATCTAAGAAATGTCAAGTCCTCCTGTTCAACGATTTGTGTTTAAGAGTGTTATTATAAATGCCTTGAAGACTAGATATTTGAAGGGTGGCTAGAAAAGTATGGTCTTGTACATCAATTCTTGCCTAGCCGGTGATATAGGGATGAATCTAATTAAGGAATTGAAAATCTACATCCTTACTTGTGGAGTTCCTCATGAAATTTGTAGAGTAGCCTATTGCGCTCGAGCCATAAAGTTAACCCACCACATTCACCAGAAGAATACAATGCATGTCTTGCGTCTGAATTTGGAGCTTCTTGGATGGAGCATTGGTCGGTTTAAATAATCTTTATAGCATAAATTTATACGTACAATATAATTAAAAGGGTAACCAAAACGACAAATTTAAATGTGACGTGGTAAATTTAAATGTTTCGTGGCAAATTTAAATGTGACGTGGCAAATTAATGTGACATGGATTATCAATTTATTATTATATGACATTGATTTAAATCACATATCTACAAATAAATATAATTAATTAAAAGGTAGGATTGAAGAGTTCAAACTCGCATTGAATTTTTAGAATACATTAATTCTTTTTATTTTATTGTTTAATTATTAACGACATAACATGGAATCATAATTAAATTTATACAATATAAATAAAAAGCTAGATAAACCGTTAAGTTTTGTTTGACAAGACATTTTTTGAATCCATTAATTTATATTGATTATTTAATTATTGACAATATAACATGAAATTTTTACAATAATATAAAAAGAATTAGAATTGGAGCATCCAAGACTGTAAGTTTAGTTGTGTAACTTTGTTTAACTTTTGCAGATCAATCTTGCTAATCATTGAAGTTGAATGTTCGACGATATAGGTATGACATTGCCTTTTGTTAGCTATACTGATAACTCCTTTTGTAATCAATTCGTCTACAATAATTATGACTTGATCTTAGGCTTTTTTTCCCTTTTCTATATACAGGTTCTGTATAAGAAATAGATTAACATGAGTAGCTGAAATTTGAGAGTTGGATAATCAAGTTTTTGGATAGTGCTTACTTACTACTTACTAGCCTATCAGTAATGACACAGTTGAGAAGGGTAATTAATACTATTGACAGTTTGATGCCATGAGTTCACTCAACGAAATTAGTCGTAGATTAAGCTCTCACATAGGGACGTAGTGTGGTCGATCTAAGCAATGAAATGTATTCTGAATGCTTTACTTGGTTAAGTTTTCCTGTTTTTTAGTTACTACTCGTCGTTGGTAAAAACCTAATCTTTGGTGTCATTTATGACCTTGGTTTATGAGTATTATGTAATGCTAAGTTGCCATTATCGTAATGTTCTTGATGCATAAACAGGATTGCCGTAGTGTGCAATTGTTATTGGGTATTCCAAAGAACCCTTCAATACAAACAGGAAACACGGCCATTCTCAGTGGACATTGCACTTTCGCCCTTATTGCCTTATGTTTGACTTTTCTTTACGTTTCCTTTTTTAGTGGAATCCTGATGAACTCAGCTGACGGCTTGGCGCCTTAACAATTTTATTGATCCCAAATCATTATTTCATGCGACAACTTTTATGAACGACATTGGTTGATTATGGCAACATTATCAGCAACATTTTTTAACACAAGTCTTATGACAAGTTACTCAATGAAGATTTTGGATTCCAAGTACCTAAGAGGGGGAGGAGGTGAATTAAGTATCTTTTTAAAATTTCAACTTAAACTTTATTAGTTAAAGAAAGTTGATGATAATGTGATGAACAAATAGTTACAACAAATAAATCGAGTTATTAGAAGTGTAACAATTTGTTTTTAAAAGTTGTTATAAACTATATGCGACAGTTAATCTGACTGTTACTTGTTCGTCTTAGCAAATGAAGTTAAGGTTACAGATCGAAGCTGACAGTATTCAGGACTGTTGCTATGATTGAACGAAGTGAACAAGTAGATAAATTGCAGCGGAAAATAAATAAGCGAGAGATCAACACAGCGATTTTGAATTGGTTCGACCAACACTCTAAGGGCCTACATCCAATCTTCTTTTTATTGATTCTTGATTAAGTGATCTACTCCGACTAATTAACAACTCTTACAATAAAGGGACCAACAACCTATTGCGGTTGCTACTTGAGTTCAAAGACTAACCCGTCTTAGAACTCGACTCTTTATCTTAGAATGTTTACAAAATCAAGTTTTGTTCTAACTTATTATCAAAAGAATTGGAGAGGCAAGCTTATAAGATCAAACAATTCTAGATAAGATAATATAATACTTAATGTAACAGTAAGACTGACTGTATCACTTGAAGATTTAGAATGATTTTGCAAAGACTTTGAAAAGCTTAAAATTCTTTAAATGATTTTGCAAAATGAAAATTTCTCTGAAAAGTCTTATCTTTTGAATGAAGAAGTGTTCTCCTTTTATAGAGGATGCAAGTGCTTTGGAAATTAGGGTTTTAGAAGTCAAACGTTTTAGCATGTGACAAAAGGATTTGACCTTCCAAAGTATGCACAAAAAAAGGCAATCCTTTAAAGTGAAATAAGAAAAGGCTTACAAAGATCCTAAAAAGGTTTGTTTTCTGAAATATAGCATGTGAACCAAGCAAAAGCGGACAACCCTTAAAAGACCATTTTTAGCAAGAAACAAGTTTTACTTTCATAAAGTAAGGGAAGGTCTTTTGCTATTTTAGAGATAAACCTTTAGTATATTCAAATGACATATTCTTTTCATAAATTCATCTTTATCATTTTAAAAATAATCTGAGAAACATCATTCAAATAAGAGGCATTTTCGAAATTTTGAATATTTAAAATGAAAACCTTTATTCTTCAAGTAATTCAGACTTGAGCAACAGTCTTGCTTACTGTAACACAGTTGAACAAACTGTTGCTAGGACTGTTGCAAGTACTATATTCCCTTACCTTTACATTAATGACACATTACAACTCGATTCTTTGGCAGCAACTTGTAGATACCCATATCTGTCGATATTTGCATTTATAGAAATCCCGACAAACACCCGATGATGATAGGACGACATGTACTATTTAATTGGCATTGTCATAATTTGAGTTCATTTTACGATGTAGAAAGGATGTCGTCGATGGAATATTTTAATTTAAATGATATTTTAAATTAAACTTTTTCTATTCATTTTACTCATTTTTTATAATTAATTTTATTGAAAATAAAACTAATTTTTGATTTGAATAAATCACTTTTATTTATGAGAAATTTAAATCATTTTAAGTCATATTTGAAAAACTCGATTTCCGAGACGGTTTTATACTTGATTTTGGGCGAGATTTAGAGCTCAATTTTGGCCCGAATTTTGATGCAAATTACGACCCAATTTCTTCCTCACCTAGCCCCAAGATCGAACCTCCCTTAGCTCAGCACAAACCTCTCCTTTTACCCCTCCATGAATCTACCAAACCGAGCCAACGCCTCTCTTCAAACCGACTGCACTCATCTCCAAAACCCTACCTCTAAACCATACTCCTCTCCTATAAATACCCATATACCTCCTTCATTTACAACCCTTAACATCTCTCGCCATTTACCCATAACCTAGAAGCCCTTAAACCCTCAAAAAAACAGAAAAAGAAACCAAAAACAGCTGCGAAAAACAGAGTCGCAAAGTTCTGTTTTCACTTCATGTACCCGTCTTATGACTCGTTTTCAGTGCCTATAACCTAAAAAATGCTCTGATATCTTTTCATATTCTCAAATTCATACTTCAGAATTCTAAAACATCTTTCAAATTGAATTTTTGTTGAGAAATGAAGTCACAATTCGCGTTTGAAAATCGTTGCTCATTTGGTTCAAAGATACGTGTTTTCAAGTTTCAAATTCAATTTTTCGTCGATGATGGCCTCTCGGGATAAATTCTTACAATCGATTACGACTCAAAGATTTGGTCAACGATACATGTAAGTTGAGGGTACCTAAAAATACCTTCCTTCTTCCTTTTAATTCCGTTTTCATTTTATTTATGTAACTTATTTATTTTAATCGTTTATCGTCTAACTTTCGTCTAACACAAATATTAACTATGAAACTTAGTTTAGTTATGAGTACGAGTTAAAGTACCATTACAAACACCCACA
>JAOWBH010152404.1:0-12039 GCA_028566215.1 Silene coronaria | reverse complement strand
GAATCTCTCTTGTTTTGGCCATCGCAACTCAGACGGCCTCTATCTCTTCACGAGTTTTGACTGATTTATATTCAGAAACAGCCAAGTATGTCGTTCCCAAACAATTTGAGGCTCGTACTCTTGAGCAAGCTTTTATGTCCGGTATACTAGTTTATTCATCTTCGTTTTTGATCTCTTCTTTATTGATGATTGTGATTGCGATGCTCAGATGCTTATATTTCTAGTACAGAGTATTGACAAAAGCATTTTGAATTGTGCTATTTTTAACTCTATTACTACTTTTGTTTTAGTTCCTGACCTTGAAACAGTCGAGTTCAAGGTGTTGAATAGGATGCCTCAGTATGAGATTCGCCAACTTGAGGTATCCCGAGTATTTATGGATGAAATTTCTGAAATTCAATGCTTTAATTGTGGAAATGAATATTTAGAAGCTCTTTTTTCTAACTAAACAGCCCTATTTTGTTGCGGAAGTCACCATGCCTGGGAGTAAGGGATTCGATTTCTATGGAGCTTCCCAGTCCTTCAACACGCTTGCTGAGTACTTGTTTGGTAAGGTATTCTGCTACCTTTCTCGACTTAGTCAACATCACATTTTGAGTATACATAATGCTGAGTCTTTAACTTTTCCTTGAGTGATTTTGAATTTACTGTGCTCACGTTCATTCTGCAACCTGTTTCAGAATATTGCTAATGAGAAGATGGAGATGACCACACCTGTTAGTACTCGTAAATCGACGTCTAGTGGAGAGAAAATGGAAATGACAACCCCTGTTATCACAACGAGGGTAAGCATTACTTATACTCCCTCCGTCCCGGTTATTTGTTTACTTTTGGTTTTGACACAAAGACAAAGGAGAGGGGAGGGGATCATTTGTGAGTGTTGTTATTGAGTGACAAGTGGACAATGGGTTATGTGGATGATCGAATTACCCTTCAAAAATATCCCAATATAGTAAGGTAAACAAATGAATAAGACACCCATATATGGAATATGTAAACAAATGACTGGGGCGGAGGGAGTAATATTTACTACCTTTTCTAGTTTGAGTCTCTTACTTTTTGGTTCTCTAGTTTACAATTGCCTTATATTCAATACCAACAAGTTTTCGACTTTTTGTGTTCAGATGTGATGTTATGGTACTTCTAGTTGCCTCATATTCACTACCAACTTATGTTTTCAATTTTTTGTGTTCAGATGTGATGTTATGATACTTGTGTAATGCGTGTGATTTTATGACACATTGACCCTTGCCAATGTTCTCTAGCTAGGAACTAATCCGTTGTTTGGATGGTGAGATATAAAGAAAGGGGGAAACAATTTCCATAGATTGGTACTCAGTTTTTCCTGCTCTAAATTTTTTTGAAATCCCTCCAATGAAGGAAATATTTAGTTTAAGGTATAACACCAAAGAGTCATTTCCCTTCCCCTTCACCCCACCCTACTCCCTTCATAAACTCTATCCACGCACTATTAGTATTTTACTGTTTTATGCTTTTTCTTTGGCAATAGGACTTCATGTCCATGGCTTTTTTCGTGTACTGCTCCTTTTTGTTTGATATAATTACAAAATTGGAACTTGCCAATTTAGGCTGGTGGGCAAGAAAAGTGGGTGATGTCCTTTGTCATGCCTTCCAAGTATGGAGCTAAATTGCCACTACCAAAGGATTCAGCTGTAAGGATCAAAGAGGTGTCAAATAAAATTGTTGCTGTTGATGTCTTCTCAGGTATGGGCTGATCTTAGATTGTGAGAGTGTATAAGTGGTAATTTTTTTATGGGCACTCACAACAGACCATTGATTTTCTTGCTTCCTTATATATTGGTTCCTGGTAGTGGTTTTGGTAGGTCGTAAACCTTTGTTGCTGTATACTACAGCTACATCTTTTTCTACAGACTGCTGAGTACTAATTGACACAGATTAGGATCATGCTGCAAAAAAGCTATGTATTGGAGTGAAATTATTTCAGATGAGTATAGAGTAGCATGAAATTACAGACTGACATTGAAGTTTATTGTTAACTTATATAAATTTTTAGAGCAGAAAAATAGTGTCACTGATGTGACCTAATTTGGAGGCGGATCTTCCCAACGAAGTTAGGGTTACCATTGCTGAGAGCAAAGACAGGATCTTGTACTCTCAAAATGTTATTTTAACATGCATTTTATTGACTCCTGCATGCTTCTTCCCCTTTATCCTTAGTTAAACATCTTCTTTGCGGGAACCTAGGTTATGTGACTGATGAAGAAGTTAAGCAGCGAGAGTCAATGCTCCGAGATGCTATGAAGAATGATAAGGAGTATCAAGTGAAAGTTAGTGCACAAGTTGAAGTTCTCCAGGTAAGACCGTATTCATATTTATGAGAAATAATTTGATAGATCTTTTAGAAGCTTACCCTTTTCTTTTCAGCATTGGTAACAATATCATTACTATCTGCGAGTGACTTTAGGATATAAATAATTTTGAAAAGAAAATTTGAGCAATATGCATCTGCATTCCTTAGTTGTCTTCTTCAGAATGGTGCTCTGACTTACAATGCTCTTAATTATGCAGTATAATCCCCCATTTACCATCCCATTCACTCGGCGTAATGAAGTTGCTCTGGAAGTTGAAAGGAGACAAATTAGTTCCTGAACCATATCCAAATTTGTCGAAAACAAAGAAATGGCAACATCAAAGATTGCCTACGGTATCCTGTATTATACAATTCAGCTCTGCCCTGGAAGTTGAAAGGGAAGCAAATTAGATCCTGAACTGTATCCGTGGCTTTCGAATTTACAGAAATGGCAACATTAAAGATTGTCTACGGTATCTTGTGTGTGTGTGCGTATAACTTATATACAGAGTAAATAATATAGTTCAGCTGTTTATTGTCTATAGTTCTCTTTCATGGACGGGTTTGCGACCTCTTAAGTTTATCATTAGAAAAACAAATTTATCATTAAGGCACAAGTGTAATAGCACTGGTTTGCTCTAATCCGACCCGTGTGATATTTTAAGTTTTTAACACTATCTGAGGACCTGTGTAGGCCTGACCTAATCTGATCTCTGTGATAGCATGTGTTTGTTTTAATACTCCTTCCGAGAAGGCAATTTAGAGAAAGATAGGTCTAGGATTTCTCCCTTTTACTTTTGCTGAACACCTGTCTCACATTATATAATGCTGCATGGCTGTTACTCCTTTTTTTTCTTTTTCTTTTTTTTTGGTGAAATGTAAGTAGATTAAGCATAAACTTGATACAAATTACATCATCAACTCGCAGGCACTATATCAAGAGGTTTCTAACAGCCTATCCACCCCTTGATTCTAGTCCACTCTCCATTGCTACATCTCATTTGACATCGTATCCGTAGCTCATTTCGAAGCAAATTAATTACAACTTTACGTCTAGGTAAATAAAGCTCAACCCTACTCTTGTTCCTTGCTCACCATAGATGGTAGATGAGACCTTGGATTCCTACTGCAATTAGCTTCTTTTTGAGGAGACTTCTCATTCTGTATTTAGACTTTGTTCTTTTGGACTAAAATTGTCTGAACTGAACTGAACTTATTGGAAACTGAACTGAATTGAATTTAATGGACCTAAACTGAACTGAACTGAACTGAAATAATAATGAAAAAATTATAATAATAATAATAACAATAAAAACATATAATAATTATAATAATAACACAAATAATAATAATAATATTCCTTAAAAATTATTATTATTATTATTATTATTATTATTATTATAATATATTAATATAATTTAAGTAAGATTTATAAACAATAAAATAGTACTATGATAACAGTAATAATATATTTGTAATATAAATGCTAACATTATTAATAATAATATATAATTATAATAACAATAACAATAACTAAAAATTGAATGTGGTAAGAATAATAAATAATATAAATATTATAAATAATAATAATAATAATAATAGTAATAGGTACAATAATATATTAATATTATAATATTAAATATAATAATAATAATAATAATAATAAAAAACATGTTATTAATAATGAATATATTAATATGATAATAAATATAATATGACAATATAATTAATAAATATTAATATACTAATATTGCCATTAATCACAATAATATAATAATTAATATATATATATTAAATATAAATATAATAATACAAACAATAATAATAACAAATATAATAGTAATATGAAAAAACTTAAAAATATATCAATATAATAATAATTTAAATAGTAAATAAATTAATATAATACTAATAATACTAATAATACTAATAATACTAATAATAATGATAATAATAATAATAATGATAATAATGATAATAATAATCTGAACTACTGAACTGAACTGATCTGAACTCAACTGAATGGAGCTGAACTGAACTGAACTTAACGGAGTTGAACTGAAAAGACCTGAAATTAAGTCCAAAAGAACATGACCTTACTTAGAAGTCTTGAGTCCAAACAATGTTAAAACTCATGGGAGAGAGTTTTAACACTCTAATTATCCTAACCGGCTCAAATTTGAATTAAGCCGAATGGTAAAAAAAAAAAAGTTATAAAATACATGGTATCAAATTGTTCCGTTTATTGTTGAAAACACACATACAAACAAAGCTAGAAAGGAGGGAATATGTACAATTTTTTTTGAAGGTAAAAGAACATAAAATTCCCAATTAAAACAAGATCAGACTAAAATTGGAAGTTTCCAATATGATTGCAATAGTTGAGAAGTAATTAAAAAGTCAACAGTCTTCATCCAAATGCAGGTCGTCCATTAGCCCATCCATCAACCGGCAACTGGCAGTTCTGCATATTCGTCGGCAAGTTTAAAAAAGGGAACTCCCCACCGGCTACTCCCGTTTGCATATGGACCCCAACGCCAGCCGTCGCAGCGTCTTCTTCCTCAAGAGGAAGCCGCTCGTACGCAACATTAGCGAACGACGCGGCGACAACTATGATGGGTTCCGCTGCAACGAGCTCCCCTACCACGTTACCCCCTACTACCTGCCCCTGCCCACCCGCAAGAAAAACCGTCAGGCTTGTAGCCCCGGGTGGGGCGGGCGGGGGCAGAAACGATCCGGACAACGAGATAATCTCAAATCGTCCATGTAAGGTCACCACAGCTTGACCCTCCGTACCCGCTCCCCCGGGTTGTCGGAGGGTCACGTTAGTGACCGTTCCCGTCCCACTCAGGACGCAAATCCCTCGTTGTCTTCGACGTGCGTAGTTAGCTATGCAGTCGAAGACATCGCATCCACTTCCGACTTCTAGGATATGTGCCCGGAGCGTGTTAGCACTTTCTCGGGTTATTATTACTGGGGGCTTGGGCTTGTTTTTTGACCCAGCGGGTCTTCCCCTGGGTCGACGTGCCCCCATGTCCCCGGACTCGTTGGGTCCGTTGACTAGGTCTAGCTCATTGAGGCTATGACCATGGTCTTCGTCGTCGTTGTTGTTATCGTCATTTTTGAACCGATCCGTTGTCTTTGGGAGGTCGGGGAGATTTTGGTGTAGTTGATGAACGTAACGATTTGATATCCCTAAATCTAAGCCAGCCATGCCCACGGAAAGCAGCAATTAAAGGCTAAAATATTTAATTATCAAAATTAAAATATACCAGACTCCAGAGAGAACAGTCTTTTATTTTTGTTTTTTGAATTGAAATATTCTTTCAAGGAGCATGGATTGTTTATGGATGGAGAAAGGAAAAGGAAAGTTCCAGAACTCGAAGTCTTAAACTAATTAGAATGCAAGGGAGAGAGGAAGGCTATCAGAGAAAGGAAAGGGTAAAGCTTAAATATACAATACAATATAATAATAATAACTAAAGTCATTAGTGGAGAAGATTGTTGTTTAGGGTTTTTTATTCAATGGTCACTTTTGTTTACCAAATAAAATAAAGTTAACCCTACAAAACCGATTGAGAAACCGTCTTTCTTAAATTTTTGTGTTGAGACTGACGCATTTTAATTGTGTTTTTTTATTTTATTTGCTAATGCGTAAATTAAAACATCTCAGAATCCTTTTTTCATCTTAACATTATTTAAATTGCATGTGAGTACGTCTTAACTTAAAACCGTCTAAAACAATAATTTAAGTTCAGACTTATGTGAGACGTCGGGGTGATAATTAAAGAGACGAGAAAGCTCCATAGCAGCTCAAGCTTGCCTCGGTTAAAGCTCGTCTTGTGTGAGCTAGATTGACCAGAGTTCGACTTCTGCTAGATAATTTTAACGAGTCTAGTCGCACTAACGCGGCTTGAAAAGTTCGCAAGAGACTCGAATTGGTGTAATATAAAATAAAAGCATGCTGGAAACTAGACTTAAAAAACTTACTCGACCCGAACGACCCAACCCAGATAACCTGACCCGAACCCGACCTGCACCTGAATTCAAGATCTGATCCCTTAACTTGCATTAACCCGACTCTATTATTCAAACCGGTACAAATGTTTATTATTGCAAACTGAACATTATCTCTAAATAACCTAGAAACAACCCAGCAAAAAATAATTTGAATCCAAAATAACCAAACCTGACCCGACCCAAATTTTCGCATACCTGAACAAGCTAAGAGGAAAAAACCTCTTTTTCCAGGAAAAAAGTCTCCAATAATTGTTTTAAAAATCGTTTAATATTCAGGCATAAAATAATAAGCCATTATTATCATAGCCGTCGTGAACTAATTTTAAATTGGGAAAAGTTAAGGTGGGACAAATTAATTCATAGAAATGTGTTTTTTTTATTCTTGGTATTATTATTAAAATCAAATTCATCATATGGAAATTCATTAATACACATAGTTTCTACCCAAATTCTCATTTTTTGACGAGATATCCGTTGCAAGGTTGCTACGGGTCAAGTACTACTCATGTGGGTAGATAAGACAAAAGCAGAGTGCCTAGGATTAACAATCTGGTTTGTCTTATCTACCCATATGAATAGTACTTGACTTATCGGAAGCAAAAATGTAACGAATATACCCATTACAAGGGCAGAGTCAAAGCTCGGAAGAGTATGATTGAAGCACCATGCATTTATACCGTCCAAATAAAGATGCCCGTTTAATTGTGTCTAGTGAGGCTTTGCCTAGCTAACCTTAGCCGAGCCGAGCTATAATTTAAGATGATAACAGGAAGATTATATATTGCCCGAAAAATCAAATAATCTACCGATAATGTATATAAATTTCGTTTTTAATTATAAAAATTAACAATTCTATCAAATTGAAAAAAATAATTAATAATGTGCCTTTTATTTTTGTGAAGGAATACTAAATTAAATTTATGGCCATTTAGAGTGTGCTAGTTTTATTGGAAAATTGATTAAATTAGTCATGCTAGCTACCTAAATAGGGACACGCAAGAAGTGCATTATAGGTTAAATTAGTGGTTCAAGTAGCTAGGACCAAAAACATCATGATTAAGAAGAATCTAAAGTTGAGCAATTAGAGTTGAAGATTAAGCCAAAAACGTGAAGAGGTCACTTGACATTAATATAATCGTAATCACACTATTGAATTAATTAGTTGTATTAATTAATAAATAACAACTACGGAGTATAAGTTTAAACGACTATTAGCAAGTTGTGGATGGTGGCATGGGCCCTTATTTGACATATAGTAAGCTGCTCTTTCTCTCACACTCTCCAGGCTCCACTCTTGATGGAAATGGCCTTCTTTCAGCTTTAGCTACCACGACTTTAATTTAATTCTCATCTTGATTGTGAAGATAACGAAGATGAAATTCATATGATATGTTAATGTGTTTTAACGTTAGAGTAATATGTATTTTAAGATTAATTATTTAGAAACATACAAGCACATTGATAATATGTTAGATGTAACTTGTTTTATTATATTGGGTAGGTTACTTGTGGTGAGTTTTTATATAAGGAGGAGTTGATAAGTGGTCTAATAGGGGTGAGAGATATAGCCTCGACAATGATAGTGTGAGGTCTCTTCACTCGAGAGGGAGGGTAGTTGTTGCCATAAAAAGAGAGGTGTGTGTGGGGATTTTATCCCGACCTTTTGAGTGAAATGTGTGCTCGGGGTCTTAGGTTGATTTATTGTAGGAGGGTTTGTCAAGTGGTCCTTAAACTTGTACTAATGAGATGATAATATATGATGGATGAGATAGTGGACATAGGCATTTGCCAAACGACATTAAAAATCGTGTTTTTGCATTTTGTTATATATTTGCAAGCACTAATTTTCCCAATAGTGGTATCAGAGCCGATGGTTCAGTTGGGTCCAGTGTGTGGTAGAGCCCAGGTAGTGGACTACGTTTGTTAATGTGGATGAGCCCTTTGTTTGACCTCGCGATTGGAGATCTGTGCGTGCCTTGTGTCAAATGTCTGTGGTGATCAGGCGGCGGTCCCGTTATGTGATAATGGCGGTGTAAGCTAAGATGGACAGATATTATCGTTGGAGAGGAAGACAATTATGTGGTCCTTAGTTTGAGGAAGTTTGTGAATTTGGTATCATTTGTGTTGAAAGGTTCATGATAGGTGGTAGTCGGGCGGCGTGTCCCGTGTTGGGTTAAAACGACGGTACAAATTTATTCAAGTGTTCTCTTGAGGGGGAATGAAATTAGTGAAAAGGAGTGGAAGAAAATTAGGTGATGTATTTGTTTTTGTAAATTTATGATTTATAAGGTCATAAAGACGGTGTTATTGTGAAATTAAGATGCCTGATAATCATTCTTCATGCTCTTTTTTTTTGGTGAAATGTGAAAATATCATTAATAATCAAGAAACTTTACATCACTATACTTACTTACAAAGTTGATCTTCTATTTATTCTACCAGTTCTATTTGTTTAAGCCAATTACAACATTTATCGCCCCCCTTGCTGAATTCCATTTTAGCTAGCCTCATTTTCAATAATTGTCTTAACACATTCAATCACACTCATAGGATGATGTACATACAACTCCACTGTACTCTTGTTTCTGCACTCCCATACGCAATAGATCGGCCTTGAGACACCAGCCATCACTACCTATTTTCTCAATGTTGACTTACATCTCCACTCCTCTACAGGCCCTTGCCACTGAGTCCGTAGCCAATCCTGCAGCAACTGTAAACATGGTGTGCGAGGTCGTCGGCTACGCAACCAAACCATAGTTTATAAACTTAACCTAGCACTATGATAAGTCAAGGTCGGTTCAAGGGATGATGTGCTTTTGGGTTCTAAATCTATTTATCCTAATCCTGCGATTGTCACAATATTCGGGTTTGGAGTCTAAGCTAACACAAAAAAGTAAACAACAATTAATTCAACAAAGGGAGGAGACTAGGAATAATGGATTCATATGGGTGACTAAGGTAACTAGTAAATTGGGTCTCTTTGTTGAAGGGTAGTCCTACTTAGGCAAATGGGATGAGTCTCTCGATCTAACAACTCCACCATAATCCAACACAAGCTGGATCACACGTACACTAGATTGACTACTAGCAATATACAAGTTCTAAAGTAATCCAAGACTCTCGATCTTAGGGGTACATATAAACAAGCAACAAAACGTATAAATTGTCATCTACACATTTCATCAAACATGTCGTGTACATAAGCTAGAAGTAACGCAAATATTAAGCACCTAACAAAAAAGGATTACCCCGTAATCGGACCCATTATCCCCCACCAATCCTAGTGGGATCACTACTCACCAATCATCATGAGAAATATACCAACAACATTAACAATCCAACAATCTAAATTAATCATGATGATAAGGTATGTAAATGATAAACTTGATGAAAGATGAACAATAAATAAAAGAGGGATTGAGAAATAAACCAACTAATTAAACAATGAAGGAGGTGAATCATGAACACTGAGGAATCCTTGAATAAGGGTGAAGACTTGTCACTAATTTTCAAGCATAAATCCAAGGGATTCAAAACTAAATTAATTGGCAAATATTCAAAGACTTATTATTGAAAGATTAATGTAATTTGACCAAGGATTGAAATTAATCTAAAGATGAGACCTAAACTTCAAAGGGAGGCATAATCTAATGCATAATGGAGTTTCCCTCAAATTATTACAAAGAGTAGTATTTATATGGGGTACAAAAAATTAGGTTTAGAAGAGAGGTAAGCAAAATGTGAGTGGTGAGGTGGCGGAGGTTAGTCACATCCGGGACAGGTGGTGTCTCGTCCGGGCTGGCATATTCCGTCCGGGTCAGGGAGTGGCTCGTCTGGCTTGGCAGTCGGATTGTCTCTCCTCCATTCTCTTCTCTTTTAGCCTATTAGGAATGGTTTGTGATTGCCTCCAGCTTCACATTATTCACCTACGAGTTCTCAAGTAAGGTCGCCTCTTTATGCTAAGTACATGAGTCGTCTAAAAGCCTCCGAAATAGGCAGAAAAGGATGGTTAAACCGCCTCTTTTTGCTCCTTTCCTATAAAATGTATAAAAATAACATAGAAACACAAATAAGAAGCAAACGACTATAGAATTGTCTACATAAGAGGTAAAAGTCATGCAAAACGAGGTTGGTTAAGGGGTTAAAAGTGCGTAAATCTGAGCCACATCAAATATCCCCAAACCGAACCTTTACTCGTACTCGAGTGAAGAGGTGACAAAACTAAAACTTTTATTTAAAACTACTACTAATAGCATATCAGATACAAGGCTATTAGCGGGCCTTACTCTAGCCCTTAAACTCACAAAAAGATATCTATGAGTTAAGATACCTCCTTGCAAGGCAAGTGGGGTCTTGCCAAAGCTACGGCACAACCTAGCAAATTAGCACATAAGTAAGAAATAGGACGCATCTACAAAAGAATATTCACTTCCCTCATCGAAGTGGCGGAGTCAAATAATAAGGCGACAATCTAAGCTCAAATACTCCAATGTAGATCCTAGTTTTACAAAGAACTAAGGCTAAAACTATAGAAACAAGTCACCTCCATGTGGTGTAAAATTAGTGTATTTTGACCACGTCTACTAAAAAACTTCGTCAAGGGTGATAAGGTGGGATGGAAAGAGAAATCCCGATGGTGTTAGAAAACATTGTAGGCTCGGAGTTTCGCCTCTCACACAATTGAAAGGGTCGTCTCTTCTCAACCATGCAACCAAAGGTGATACCAATAAAAAAGGAAAGGAAGAATGTAGTCATGAGTTCTTGTTCAACTTTTTGTGGCTTTTGGTTTGACTTTTGATTTTCTATTTTGCTTTCGCATTTTCGTGTTTGCTTAATTGTTCCTTTTGGCAACACTTGACTTGGCAATTTGAATAACAAAATTGTTTTTAGAAAAGGGCGTGTGGTGGAGACCAACAATAAGCAAATTCTCGCCGTAGCGACTCGAGAGCGACCCCGTTTATATTAAGGGTACTCTATAAAAGCCTAGAAATCTCCTTTTGCATTCCCTTGACTAAAACGAAAGAAACTTGACAAAATTTGCAGACTTGCATTTATTTGTATTAAACTCAACTTTGGCAATTTGTAGAACATTTCCTTTGATAAAGCAAAAAGAAACAGAGTGAAGTGAGGGTAGATGGTATAAAGTTGCATAGTCTAGAAAGTCACCTAGGAAGACGGTCACCAAGGAGTTATCGAGTCATGGGGGTGATCAAAGTGGTCAAATACACGCCATTGACTAGGGTTTAGGAAACGGATCAATATGACACTAAAAGTACACAACAAAGGGTGTCTGATATGTCTCCATTTCCCCATCCTTTTCCCCATCTTTTAGGCCATGTTTAGTGCTTTTGTAGCCGTTTTAAGTAGCTTTTGGACTGACACGGCCTTACAAAGGAACCTGAAGCATATAATTGCATAAAAGGAGGAAGAAAGGAAAGAAAATGCTGAACTGCCCTCAAAGCCGGGGTACCGGCCCTGGCGACACATAGAGCAAAATCGAGCAAAAAATCAATTGTCCTCGGCGGAAGGTGAAGCACCGGTAGCCGGCACACCGGCGTAGAGGACATATGCCCTCCTAGCCGGGTACCCGGCGGCCGGCTAGCCGGCTGCTGCGACAAAATCACGATTTGGGCTTTTAACTTGATTTTTGTTCGCCTAATTGAGGATGCACTATATATACTCAC
>JAOWBH010152373.1:0-12040 GCA_028566215.1 Silene coronaria | reverse complement strand
CATTTCAGTAGGTCTCGAACGTTTTCTGCGAACATTACTCTTCCTTATCTTCAGCTCTGCATTCATAGGCCCAAGCCTGTGAAATAGAGGAAGATAAACGCCATATGTGATAACTAGTAAAGAAGTTCCAAAAACAAAGTGAAGGCTTAAAATGTAGGTTACATGGTAGGACATCCGGCGCCTTTTCTGAAGATATGGGAAACATCAAGACCAATGTCTTTCCAAAGTATCAAATTTCTTGCAGCATTTGAAGAGCTACTAGGAGCTCTATTGTGCTGTCCAAAATCTCTAAGCAAGCAAGACATAAGATCTGATGGAGTTGCACCCTCATTTCTCTGAGCCTTAACAGAATTCACAAAACTGCTTGCAATGTCTAACAAAGCCTCAGCATCTGCTATCTGTTCCCTAGGCTTCCGAACTGAAATCAATTTTGAAAGTAAACAAGTTAAAATATAAGTACCCAAGTTTTAGATACAAGGGCTTTTTCCGGCAATGCTAAGTTAGTGATGGGAATGGATATAGATTGGTTGGATCAAGGATTGTGATCTTGTCCTTCGATCCAATATTCCAATCTAATCCAAATCGGCCATGACTATATTTTCTGAATCCACATCTTTTTCACTGTCAAGTGATCTAAATACTGCTTTTCCAGATTCGATTTGTCATACGATCCATTTCATTCCTGATCAAGTATATGACAGGAGGTCTGATGCAATATTAAAGACGGCTTATTCTGACCCGATCCAAATAGAATGGTTACTACAAATGCAAGATCCTAAAGTTACAGAAACTGTGTTGGTCAGGAAAACTACATCAATACTGTGGTAAAAGTGGACTCAATCAACATTTGCATAATATATGCGAATACTTTAGAAAATTGGACACAGATGCAACAAATCTATGCCAGATTATTAGCAATCCTTTACCTGATCTAAGTTCAGGTTTAATTCGATAAAGCAGACAACAAAAACATTCTTAACCAGTTCAAAATATTACCAAAGCATTATTCTGATACAACTGGATCATGACATCTTTGAATACATATGATACCACTGATACCTTAATGTTCCTTTGAGTTGACAAAAAATTATTGTTCTTAGAAGCTAATCAATAAGTTAACATTCTATGTTTTAACCAATAATCAGATATTTCAAGCGAAACAATTTCAATCTCCCTCAACAGCAATTGCCAAAATCCTAGCCTGTATGTCTCTATGAAGACAAAACCAATATAGCAAATTTCAAGACTATTATAAGAGGCGGTTTAACTTAAATAAAAATTAAAAAACAAGTCTACATTCCAATTCAGTAACTCCCTCCATTTCGTCTATTAATCGCCTTTGACTTTCGACCAAAAAGTCAAAATGAGGCTACTGGAATGAAACAGAGGAGTTATAAACAAAATGCGCCAACATTTGAAATGTACTCCCTTCGTCCTATTCATTTGTTCAACTTTTTTATTCTTATGGGAGTTATTTTAATTAAAAGTAAACAAATGATTGAGACGATTACTAAATTTTACTCCTCCTGCCCCGACTATGCCCCCGCTTGGTTTCGAGTCTACTCTGTACCATCCCTCACATCCGACAGCACCTAATTAACCATAATCATACTCCACAAACACGATCATCATTCATCGTTATATACTAAAATCCACAAACGCAAGCAATTATATAACATTAATTTTAACTCAGATCTCGTAAAAAAGTTCTACCTTGCGTATGCAAACTCTCGACCTCGTTGAACATAATCCTAAATTGACTCGAATCCGGCGTCGATAAATCTTCATTTTCACCTACACATTCAAATTTGCATCATTCATATCACTTCCACAACACTATCCGAAATTCAACAGAAAAAATCAACATTAAAAAAAATCAATTTTGAATTTTACCAGAAATTAAGTTTTTAACAGCGAGGTATTTGGAGCGAAGACTTCTCCGAATAGTAACATCATCGTCTTCATCTCCGTCATGCTGATTGTTTCGTGAAGTTGAATCCATTTGAATGCTTCTTTTACGGTTACAGTTACTTGGAATCTCAGCCGCTTCATTCGTTCCCGCCATATTCACTTTATAACTAATTTATACGTGCAATTATTTATAGCCGTATATATTAAATTCTTGTATAAGACGGTTTCATCGATATTTTATTGAATAGTGAAATATAAAGAGGAGTGTGGGAGAAGGAAGTGTAGGAGAGGGGCTATAGTATGGAGGATTGTGAATTTTGTGATGGTGATTTGACGATTCACAGTAGATTACCAAAAGTCCGGAAGATTATAAGGCAAGGAATTATATATTAGGGTTTTCCTTTTATATTTTTGGCAGTTGAAGATTGTGTTTCTGTTTTCAATATTTTTTCAAGGCTCCAAAATCGAGGTGTTTTTGCGCGCCACTATCTTTGTGTCTTTGATTACGAGTTGAAAAGTCCAAGTTGGATTAATAGGATAAACGCAAATTCTTACTTGTGACGGGAGGTAAGAGACGGATACCATTTTTCCTCACAAAAAACCCATTTAGGGTGAGTGGAGAAGCACATGAGGGGTCCCTCCTTATCCCTCCTTTGTCCCCTCTACCCATTTCCTCTCACAAACTACCCGTTTTCAAATCCAACCCGTCACAAACAAGACGCATTGTAGGATAAACTAACAACACAAATTCTCGATGAAGACGGACACTATTCGTTACAAGTTAAAAACGAATAGTGTCCCTCTCATAATATGCAAGTGACACTATTTATAGGATGTTTCATTTCCCCCACTTGCCCTCCCACTTGTCTTATTCTAAGAGGGGCACTATCCGTCTTCAACTTGTGACGGATAGTGTCCGTCACAAGCAAGACGCTTTGAACTAACAAATGTACTACAAATAGTGCCGACAAGTTTAACCTGATTCGAAGGTGTGTAAACTCGATATGACATAACCTAAGAATATTGCAACCCGCAACCTACCCGATGACGATCCGTAACTCGACACGATCGGATAATCAGTGACCCTAACCTGGACCAGGCTCAATCTGATAGTGACCGACCCGACATTGACCGTTAAATTGATGACCCAGTGATTAGTAAGCTTTGTATTGATCCAAATAAAAGTGATTTAGTGTCTAGGATGAATGTAGGATACGTTTGACTTACTAATGAATTGACTAAACCAAAAAATGCTTAAAACTAAAGTTAATGGTAACATATTGAAATAATGGATAAAATAACCGGAACCGATAACAACTCGTCCCAAACTCGATACGACACATCATTTGACCCGAAATGACCCGACACGATAATGACCAAACCCGAACTCGGCTCGACACAAAAGGGTAGGCAAGCCCAATATGACCGAACCACAATATGACTGAACAACCCGAATGACCCGATTGTCACCTTTAATCCAACCCGATAGAACCCGAAAATATTGTAAATCAGGTCAGTTGGGTCAAGCAATTGCAATATACCCCTCTAGGACGGTTTTATTATAAAAGAAATCTTTTAGTAACCACTTTTATTCACTAATAGTCTTCATTGTTTTAATATCCCTCGTCCTTTGAATAGGAAAGCACACTATCGTGCTAAGATCGCCATCAAAAGTAGTGTGTAATCCTATTCTATTTACAACTTTAAGAAATTGTTTTCTAAGGCGTGCTCCTCTTTTTTTGGAAGAAAAAAAAAATACTTCTCACTGTCAATAACTCTTGGCTAGAGTTATGAAAACGATATTTTTTTTCAAACCAATTATTTCGTAAAGGTCTTGAACTTGATAAAACTTCACTGTTTTTGAAATCGTAAGTAGATTTATGGTTAGTCAAAGTTTTTGGGACAAATAAACTTTGATCAACCCTAATTCTCAAGTACGATTTCTAACATTGGTGAATTTATTTTCAAACTAGAGATTTTGTAAAGACAATTAATTTGAAAAAAATAAAAAATTTACCATTTTATGAACTCGTAGTGCATAGTTATTAACGTTTAGAACTTTTTTGTCAAAAAAAAAAGAGTATACTATAGAAAACGTAAAAGTTAAGGGATATAAACGGGAAAATCCGTAATAGTAGACAGATGATACACGCAGTTTGAGCGGCAAAAGCCCAAATGCTAACACCGGTACTTGGGAGTTTGGGAGGCCATTACAGTACACAGTACACACCACCCTTTGGGCTTCTTTCTTAAACAACTCTACCATCGTCGTATACTCGTATCATCATTAAATATTAAAATGTACACCAACTTAGGCCATGTTCTTATGGACTTAAAGTTGCTGAACTTAACTTATTTTAGCTGTACTTAGTTTAATTTTGCTGAACTTTTCTGAACTTAACGTATTTTTGCTGAACTTTTTTCTTAACTTAGTTTTGCTGAAGTTAACTTTTCTAAATTGAACTTAAATTAACTTTGTAACACCCCGGCCCAAACCGGGTCGGGAGCAGTTACTTATGATAGCTCAACAGGCTGTGTACATGAGTTCTTTATAGCGTATTTTGTCCTCACTCATGCGTATCCCGATAATCTTCCCAGGAGGTCACCCATCCTAAGACTACTCTCAGTTAAGCACGCTTAACTATGGAGTTCTTTAGCATGGATGACCATAAAAGAAAGTGTACTTTGTTGATATGAGTAGTACATTAAATCCCTTTAAGCACTAGTCATTTAAACTCATCCATGGATCTTTTCAATTAATGTGAGGTGTCACAGTTACTCCCACTTGAAGAATGCAACGTCCTCGTTGCGCCTGAAAGCATAACCGCAACCCAGAATCCTCCCCCTCTAGGTGGATGATCATGCGGAAACATGAACCACACACCATGGCCAAAGGCCCGCAGACCACCGCACGGTCGCAGGGTTGCTCTGATGCCACTTGTAACACCCGGCCCAAACCGGGTCGGAAGCGGTTACTTATGATAACTCACCAGGCTGTGTACATGGCCCACATATCAACACGGGTCCTTTTGTTAATCTTTCATTACTTATCATGTTTATGCTTTGTTCCTTCATATTTAGCTTTGTTATAGATAGCATGATTATGGGTAGTGTATAGTCTCTTAGCTAGGGTTATTGGAGGATTATGGGGTTTGATTAAGGGTTTAATCTTTGGTGTTTGATTATCGTACTTGTGTTTTGGTCTTTGTTTCAACTCTTGCACATATGATGTTTGATGAAATGCTTGTTTGAAAGAACTTGTATGAATCTCTATTTGTTCAATACTTCTATAAGACCGAGAGCTTTAGAAGTGATAGACCGTGCGTTAGTTGGTAAGACGAACGGGCATACGCGAGAGCTACCCCGATTGACTTAGGTAGAGTCACTAGATCGAGAGACTTAACTCATAGTCCGACTTGAATCGCTTCACTTGTATGAGACTAAACACCCTCCCTACCTTAATCGGGCCATCCATGACACCTTAGTTCATTTCATTTACTGATAATCATCTCTTGCTTGTTGCTCTTATTAGTTTCTTTATTTTATTGTTGTTTGTTGAAGTAGTTTAGTTAGTTTCATCCTTTACAAATTCAAGTGACAATCGACCTTATACATAGTTTTAGCTATTTGTTTGTGGAACACACTACCGTCCCATGGATTGACCTTGACTGACTTACTATGCTTGTTTGTTAAGTTTATAAATTTTATTTGTTGTGAGTTGACGACCTCGCACCACTAAGCAAACCATCGACACAACACAAAAATAGAAGGGCTCCTCTAGGTATTGGTTCAAGTAAGAACTCAAAAGCAATATTTCCGATGACTTTAGCGTACTCACACCACTCCTTCCATAGAGAATATGGGTCATAAGGCGCAAGAAGATCCTCAAAACCGGGTGTTTAACATCGTTTGCCCGCATAGCGCTCACTGTGGTGTTTGAGTTATCTGTGTACAAGTCTATGTATTTGATGGCTCTCATGGTCTTCCTTATGTCATCATGGTTAAGGCCACTCCTCCTAGACACCTCTAAGTAATCCGCAAGGTCATCACAACTCATGTGGAAAGGAGTATTCCTAAGCCTAAAGCTCACCGTATGGTTCTCCTTGTCATATGCAAAAGAGCTTCAAAACTTTAAGGTTAAGTTTCAGTAACACACCTCTTATAGGTTGTACAACCCCTCAAGTCCTAGGATGTCAAAGATATCATGCATCTGTTACGCTATACCTAACTTTTTCAATGCATCAACCGACATACACCTTATCGGTGCCATAAGTCTAAGGGCTTGGGCAAGAAAAGTGTTCCTTTAAGGCTCACACTCAAACTCGATGCCCGAAAATCCCGGCGCTTCTATCATGGGAGGTACCACTTGTAACACATCGAAATTCTAACACTTACACTCGGGCGAGTAACACAGGACACTCGACCGAGTGGCTGACCGAGTACCAGACTGGGGAACATTCTGAACTTTGGTCACTCGACCGAGTGGGGAGTGGCACTCGACCGAGTGGTTTTGCTCAAATTTGTCCGCGTGAAGTCTCATTGTGGAGCCCTTGAAAGGGACATATGCAACAAAAATCTATTTTGTCTCTTACACCCTATATATCTCCTTTTCACCTCACATAAACCTCATTTCTTAAAAATTACAAAAACACAATCCCAACTACCTTATCCTCTCATTTCTCATCCACTCATCTTCTTCCTTGTTGTTCATCTTTCACCATTGTTATTTCTTGAGCTTGATAAACTTTTATCTTCATTTCTTTCTTCTTAATCTTCATCATGCTCCTTAGATCTATAGTTATTGGGGATTTTATGAGATTTCTATTAAAGTTAGTATTATTATGATTGAGTAATTAAGATTTATTATGGTTAATTAATATTATTAGGATGTATATTTGTGATGTTTATCTCCTAATTATTGTAGGATGAGACTTTGTAGATGGGGCTTTCTAGTTTAGCTTGTTTAGCATGGAGATTTGCTTGAGGTAGGGATTCTCCCTACTTATCTTTGTTGGTTGTTTGGTTTTCATTTTGTACATGTTCGTATTAAATGCATTGTCACACGTTAGAGTGCATCCATTCATGCCATTGTTAAGGTACCAAGTTCATAGCATGAAGAAATGAGAATATGCATATATGTGTTGAGTAAAAGAGAAACTATGATTATTGTGGCCTTTTGGTTGTACATAACATGATTTATAAAGAGATTGTTAATTATGAGTTGATTTTCATGTTTCTATGCATAATTGTACCGCATGTTCTTGTTGGTACCAAGGTATGTTTGGCATACCTTCGGATGGCTACTATTATGGTTGTGGTGTTGGGATTGGAGGAGGTTGGTATTTAATATCGATTGTTGAGGAGACGTAAGACGGTTTGGGAAACCGTCTTACGCTTGGGTCGTCTATTTGGGTTTCCCACCCTAATATAGATGTGCACATTCATGACTTGAGTACGGAGAGACTTGTGATGCGTTGCAACGTCGAGCAGTGGTCCGGTTAGCGCCCGGGCCCATACTGGGTACGTCTCGGTACTTTTTTCAGATTACGGTCCAGGTTGTGGGTGACGGCGTTGCGATGCCGTAACCGGTGAGGTTAGAGGGGATGTGGTGGTGTAATACTCCGTATTTATGTGTTTGGAGACTCGATCGAGTGGGGTGCACTCGATCGAGTGCAATGTGTACTTGATCGAGTACGTTGTACTTGCTGAGACAGACTTGTTTAGCTACTTGAGTGTGTGCACTTGGCCGAGTGCGATATACTTGACCGAGTAGGCTGCACTCGGTCGAGTGCCTTGTGCACTTGATCGAGTGCTTGTTTATTTTACGGAAACCGATCAGTTAGATTAGGGTAATTAGGGGTGATTATATATTAATTTCATTCGGTGTTAAACATTTCAGAAACTTCATTTTACTCCTAATCACTCTAGTCATATCTTAGCAAGGTTTGGCTTAATTGATCATCGGAATTCGTCTCTTGTACTCTCACGCACGTAGTAAGTCTCAACTACTTTGTTTATTTTGCATCTTTATGATATTGTAACCCTAATCAATTTTGGATTGAGGGTTAGTGATTGAGTTTATGTAGTAATGGTAGATTGTTACTATTATAGGTGACGAATTCGTTGAGGAGCAGTTTAAGTTGATTTGCTTGTGATTATTTTTATTGCTATCGAGGTAAGGTTTCCCTACTTAGTTACTGTCATTATGTTTTGTTATGATTGATTGTGTTGTTGAGATGTTTATTATGATGATTGATAATGTTGATGTTGATGATTGATGATGTTGTTGGTGGAGTTGGTGATGTTGATTGTGAGGCTGTTAGGAGATGGCTCACACCCCTATGATTCGCCTCTTGTGACTCCCATCACAAGGGAAATGTGCACATTAAGGAACTGGGTACGCTCGTTGCGATGAGCAGAAATTTGGTGGGGATTGGCTGCAGTGCCCCCACTGGTGGTGCGGATTACCTGTTGTGATGGGTAATCCATTTGTTGGATTGTGGAGTTGGAGATTGGTGGTAATGACTATGTTTACGATTATGTTTTCTAGCAGTTTATTATTGGACGTGGTTGGTGTTGTTTGTTTGTTCTTTTACTTTGCTGTGATCCATTCGATATTGTCGGCGAATGGTGAACAGAGTCTTCAGCAGGTTAGCATTGTTGAGCCACGCTAGGGATGAAGATGGGATCACCTAGCGAGTCTTTTGTTTAGCTTCCGCTATGTAGACATTATCATTGAGTTTCACTTTTGTCATTTCGGATTATGTTAGATTACTTTTGTATTTTGGATTTGAGGTTGTAGCCATTAACTTTACACTTTTAATAAGTGTTCTATTATGGTCTATTTGATATGTACTACCTCGAAAAACCGAGACTGTAGCACCCTTGGTTACTAGGGAAGGCCTTCCTAAAGGCTCCTTGGTAAGTGAGGGTGTTACAATGTGGTATCAGAGCGACAATTTTGGAACCTAAAACCAATGAACTTAATGAACGTAGGGTGTCTAATAAAATGAACCCGGGTAAGGATTGTTAGGAGCTACTGCAAATATCTGGGAGACGTTCCAAGGATCGTACTATTGTCCGTTCAATCTCTAGCTAGTCACTTGGGTAGGTATTGAAGGGTTGCGAAGATTGTGTTTGTGTTTGCTTGGTGTTGCATCGTATGTTTACATATTGCTTGATGTTGGTTGATGTATATTTGGTTGATGCGCATATGGTTGGTAGAGTGAAGTGTATGTTGATCATGTTAAGCATGAGTTTTGATGCATATATGAGTCGATTATAACATGCTATGAGTCTAATTCGTGAAAATTGGAGGATATGGAGCGTATATTGCATGACTCGACCAAGTGGTGCAGAGAACTCGACCGAGTGTGGGGCACTCGATCGACTGTCTCTGACACTCGACCGAGTGGTTTTTATAAAAAGTTTCTACCTATTATGGAGTTGGTGCACTCGACCGAGTTTTGTGAGTACTCGATCGAGTGTTTGAGTCTGTATTTTTGGGGTGCATTATGGAGTAGTGGTACTTTATCGAGTGAGTGAGGACTCGATCGAGTTTGACGGACTCGGTCGATTACTTGAATGATTCGACTAAGTGTCTTTTTAGTGTGGATTTTGTTTCATTCTGGAGTCCGAGCACTCGACCGAGTACGTTGTGTACTCGATCGAGTGGCGTTGACTCGGTCGAGTGTTTCCCTGTCACTCGACCGAGTGTTTCCACTGGCAGGTGAATGTTAATTTGAGTCGTAGGCTATGTGCTTACGTTTGCTTTACTATTGAAGCTCAAAAATGCCACCAAAGAACCAATCAGTTCTTGAAGCGAGGGCTAGTGAGATGACTACTAAGAAGATTGTGAGGATGATGGAGCAGGATGAGTCGTTAAATGAGGCGCTTAAGAATATAGCGAAGTCCAAGGAAGTAGTGGTCGATGCGAGCACACTCAGTAATGCCTTTGCTCGTCGCCGCTCAACAAAGTATAGGAGAACTGAACTACCCAACAAATTGGGAAACTGGATTCGTGAGATGGAGAGCATCTTTGATGTTCTTAATTGCCCTGACAACCTCAAGACTGATCTGGCCGCTTTCTATTTTATTGATCAGGCCGGGTTGTGGTGGCATAAGGAATGCCAGGCTATGCATTCATACTACCGAGATAAGGGTAAATCCGGCCTGATCATTAAGGGAAATTATTGTTTCTGACGGGTGCACTCTACTCGACCGAGTATACAGATACCAAAATACGAAATATTACAATATAATTTGAAAGCAACAAATGGGTGGAGTGATAAAAGTTTTAGCCATCTTCTCAAATTATTGAAGGATATGCTTCCGGAGATAATGTTCTTCCTAATCGTATATATGCGGCAAAGAAGATACTTAGAGGAATTGGTATGAAATATGTGAAGATTCATGCATGTCCTAATGATTGTATATTATATCACAAGGTATATGAGAGTCTTACTAATTGCCCAGTTTGTAATGAATGGCGCTATAAAAAGAAGGATGGGATCCCAGTAAAATTTTTGTGGTATTTTCAAATAATACCTAGGTTGCGACGACTCTTTGCGAATAAGGAAGATGCAAAGTTGTTGACATGGCATAAAACTGCAAAAGCTAATGATGGCAAATTGAGACACCCGACTGATGGTTTAGAGTGGAAACATATTGATGTCAAGTATCCCGAATTCGGAAAAGAGCTCAGAATTCTTCGACTTGCACTGTATACTGACAGGATGAATCCTTATGGAAATTTAAGTAGTCAACATAGTACTTGGTCGGTACTTTTAGCTATTTACAATTTACCTCCATATGTGTGCATGAAACGGAAATATTTGATGTTGTCCTTATTGATTTCTGGTCCTAAAGAACCAGGCAAAGATATAGATGTTTATTTGGCGCCTTTTCTTGACTATTTGAGAACACTGTGGGATGAAGGGATATAAGTCTTTGACGCCTACCAAAATAGTGTTTTCAATTTGAAGGCAATGCTATTATGCACTATATCTGATTTTTCTGCGAACGGTAATGTGGACATACTGTGCATGGGAAAGAGGTTTGTCCCTTATGTGGTTAAGATGTTGATTCTTGTTTTTTGATGTTTTCTTGAAAGCAAGCTTTCTTAGGATACCGTAGATTTTTGGATAAAGATCATCAATATCCTAGGCAACAAAAGGCGTTCAATGGAAAACATGATCATCGTCCATGTTCTAAGATATTAAAGCGGTCATGATGTATATAAAAGGTTGAAAGATATTCAAATTACATATGGGAACAAGGGTTCTAAATTAGCATCTCATTGATATAAGAAGATGTCTCCTCTTTTTGAGCGACTTCCATATTGGTGGGAACTGTCCATAAGACATTGTTTGGATGTTATGCATATCAAAAAGAATGTTTGTGACAATATTATCAACACTCTTTTGAATATTCCAAATAAGTCGAAAGACAACAAAGCGGCTAGGAAAGATATGATGGATATGAAAATCCGACCCGAGTTGGCCCTGCAAGAGAAGGGACTACGAACTTATTTGCCTCCAGCTGCCCATACACTCTCAAAAAATGATAAAATAGAGTTTTGTGAGTGTTAACATGGTGTTAAAGTACCAGAGGGATATTCTTCGAATATTATTAGCCTCATATCAATACGAGATCTCAAGCAGAGTGGTTTTAAGTCTCACGATTGTCATATTCTGATGCAACAATTACTAGTTGTGGCCATACGTTTCATTTTACCTGAAAAGGTTTAGTACGCCATAACCAGGTTCTGTTTTTTCTTTAATGCCATATGTAACAAAGTTATTGATCCCACAGAGTTAGAGGCTTTGCAAAATCTAATTGTCACTTCTCTTTGTCAATTCGAAATGTATTTTCCTCCTTCATTTTTCACAATCATGGTTCATTTGACTGTACACTTGGTTAGAGAGATCAAATATCTTGGACCAGTTTACTTAAGGTATCAATATCCTTTTGAAAGACTGATGAAAGTATATAAGGATTATACATCTAATAGATATCGCCCGGAAGGGTGTATTGCTGAGCGTGCCATCATTGATGAAGCACTTTCTTATTGTTACACACACTTATCTAATTCTGAATTACTTGGGATTCCAAAGAATCGACATAGTGA
>JAOWBH010152362.1:0-12041 GCA_028566215.1 Silene coronaria | reverse complement strand
CATCAAAATAAAATAAAATTGATGTTAAAACCATAAACTATAAGTTGGTAAATTTTTCATTAAATGCAATATTTATAATTTTAGTGAATAACTTGACACATACTTACCATTAAATTTGTGACAAAAAAATTATTAAAATCACAGGAGAAAATTTATACAATTAATCCTTCATTTTATAGTAAAAAAAGTGTTTATATTTCATAAAAACAAAATACGCCTTCCAGGCTTTCATAAATTTACTCGATTCTCTTTAATTAGTTTTCCATTATAAATAACATTCTAAAAAATAATTACTCTATATATACCGCACATTGCGCGGGATCTATACTAGTAATCAAATAAGGGTGTACTTAACTTTATATTTGGCCGGTATTCCTTAGCTGAGACGGTCTTACACTATGAGACGATTCAATTATATAAAAAGACAATTCATTTATTAGCTATAAATGCATAAACTTTTTTATAAAAATAATCTACGGTGTAAGACAGTCTTATTCTAGAATTTGTGATTTTTAACAATTAATATTTTAATACTCAATGGTTGTAGAAGTCATGACATTCTTCAAACGTTCTTATCCCATTTGGATTTAGGGCACAATTCCCTAAATATGTACATAATTATTCAATTAGAGAACCAAAGGCACCAAAGTAGGTGAATTATTCAATTATTGGGCATAAATTATAATTTTATAATTACAATATTTCTTTTTCACCAATTCTCATTTGTGACGGAAAGTATCCGTCACAAGTGAGTGCCGGATACCGTTTCCTCTCACAAATGACTCATGTAAGGGTGAGTGGAAAGCACATGGGGTGCCCCACCTTGTCCCCTTTCTCCCTTTTGTGAGAGGTAACAAGCTTGTGACGGAAATAGCCCGTCACAAACAAGACGCTTTGTTTCTTTTTTGACATCAACCAGTCTCCTATATATGTAATGAGAGTGTAACAAATAACTAAGTCGAGATACTCTATATTTCCTAAACATAAACTGTTAGAACACTCAAAAATGAAATCTAGAAGGGCTGGCAAAAAACTTTATATCATTTTCAATCTATTAGAATAGAAAAAAGAGAGGAACGAATGTAACTGAAAAGAGTACCGTTCTCCCCATTCATAAATTTCAAAATCCTATGTTTTTTAATAGCGAAGGCAATTATTTGATGGAATAATTTAAGGTGACCCCACAATATTAGAAGTAACGAAAGACATTACAATATTACATGTTAGAGCAAGTACAATGGTAAGCCATAAGTTAGTAGTTTGGCAAATCCACATCATATTTTAAGCTAAAACCATTTTTACCCTTATAAACTATTCAAATGGATTAACCAACTTTTATACTAGTTTGACAAATTCTTTTTTCATAATAACAAATTCTATTAATTAATTTATAATAGTGGGGTCATTTAAACAACTAGCTTAATCATTTAAGCAACTGGTCTCATTAAACTAGTTGCTTAAACCAAGCTATCTTCCATGACTTTATCCAATGGTGTAGCAATTAGCTCGTAATTTCTAAAAATTGTAAGCAAGTTCCTAAGTTACACCATTGGATTGGCTCTTGTAGAGATAATTGTCAAATTGTTGTCAAGTGAAGACAAAAATATAAAGAGAAAGAGATAAAATAGTTGTCATTAAATTAGGATTGAATAGGGTTTGTTGAGGAAAGTCAAAAACTACCGGAAGTCGAAGCTTATCTCACTTTCTAATACCAGAAACTCAATTCAATCTTATCTTACGTCGTCACATACAAGTTACTACTTGCTTACTATCACACCATCATTCCACTTGCATTCTCTTACTTTACTTTTGTACCTGAACTTATCTTTAATGATTTGGAGAATTTCTTTTTATATATGTTTCATCACAATTTCTCACTTGTGACGGACACTATCCGTCATAAGCTTGTGAAGGATAGTTGCCCTCTTACAATAAGGCAAGTAAGAGGACAAATGGGTAGTGTGAAAGGGATTGTCCTTCCACTTGTCTTATTGTGAAATGGATTGTGACGGATAGTGTCCGTGACAAGCAAGACGCTTTGGCGTTTCATACTGCCTAAGTAATGCCTGAATTTTAACAATACAATTCCTGCTTTATTCCTGTATATAGTGTCGATGTTCTCAAGTGTGCGCATAACACCCCAAGTGCGTGCTTGCGTGCGTGCGTGCGTGCGTACCCATTATTTAATTTGTAGAAAACGAAAATTAGGATTTTGATTTTGTAAATGCATTTTGGTTATATTGGGGTGTTAATGCTTAAAAGTTTTAAAGGATATGCGTATTTTGTAAATTTGTAAATTTTGGGCATGTTATTGACCATTTAAGTAATTAATTTACCAGTTTAATTACCTAAGTCGTGATATCCAAATAATCAGACCACAATGTGGTAACCGGAAAATTTGATGGACCACAACGAAATGTAATTGCCTTAGACATTATTAGACTTAATATTTTCAGTTAACCTTGCTGAACAACTTGACATATATAAAATTCGTCAACCCAGACCTATCCTAACTTAAAATTAAAAAATCCAAGATGAATTTGAAGTTAAGTTACTAAGTTAACTTATTACATAACAGACGACAAATAAAACTCTCTACTTTAACATAAGTATCCCTATCGGACCTAAGTCATACCCAAATGACCCAACTTATAATACCCCGATTAGAAATGTCTTGAACGAAAGAAGGTGTAGAAATTAACCTATCAATATATATATTCGAAACATACTTAAAAGTTAAAACACAAACTAAGTAAATGCCACAACTCTAATCTAAAGTACGTAATATACTTGAAATGATTTTAAGACACTAATAACCAATCCAAGCAAATGATTCGCTTAAGGGTGTCAATGCAGCGGGTATAACCGTACAAGTGCATACCCACATAACCGGTAGCATGCAGTTGGATCAAATATGTATGGGTAGAACTTTCACGAGTGGGGGCGAGTATGGATACAAAAATTCCACCCGCCATGCATGGGTGGTACTTAGTAGGGTGGGTATATATGTCTATGAGTATTGCTTGTTGGGACTGGGCACGAGGGCGGAGGAACCTATATACACCACAACTTCCCGCCACAGGAACATCCCTAAATTCGCTTGTTAGGTCAATTTAAGCGTGCAAATTTTTTATTTTTTGAGAAACTTCTAACCGAAAATAGAACCGCCATCATGGTGTTCTACAACATAGCAAGTTATTATTTACAATGAACATTCTCTATATTGATCAAGAATTAAAGATTGAGTACGTTAAAAAAACAATGAACATTCTCTATATATAGTACTCCCCTAGTCCGAACTCGAACGCTACGAAGTGCCTAATTGTCAATATTATTTGCATTATTATTACTACATCATATATACTCCATGCAATAATAATAATAATAATAATAATAATAATAATACTCCCATAATGTAATAATTGTAGCATATTGGAAGGACATATGACATATGATTGAATGCAAGACATAGAAATTAAAGACATGAAGAAGAAAGTACTAGTGTGTACTAATATGTTTACATATACCTAATTAGCTAAGTAAAAACAGGTACAAGACTGACTGGTTAGTTCTTGATTGAGATAGAAGAGAAGAGAAGAGAAGAGTCGTATGATGTTGGTATTATTGAATTAAACTTATCCAACAATTCCCCCCCTTTACCATCTATTAGAAAATGACCTACTCATCATGTGATCACAATCATTATACTCTATACTTACATATTGCCATTTCTAGTGGCCTGGGATCACCCCCAACACATTCCTACTTACACCCATCATATTTGTTTCTTCTTAACAAACATTCATTCCTACCTACCTTACACATAATTATTTACTTGTTTTACAATTATAATATTCACGATTCTAAATAAAGAACTCAACTAGTTACGCGAGTCATAGTAAATAGTTTATATATGTCACAACTCGACTAGCTAGCTTAGTAACAAACCGTATGTCTTAGATAGTCTATGTCACAAGTCGACTAATAATTATTCAAGCATAATAGATAGATAGTCGAGTTCAGATCATGGAACCGTGGTCAATATCACAAATTCTGAAATGAAATTAGAATTGAAAAGATACGTACCACGAATTGCACTAGAAGATGATTCACCACCAACATTAGTAGTAACAACGGTAGATGCACCAATCATATGACCACTTCCACTTCCACTTCCACCATACATCATATGTTGCATATCTCCCTGCAACAATTGAGCATCATCTCTACTTCTTTTCTGCCCGATCCACGTTGTCGTCGGATATCCATACAAACTATACGGGTCACCCCATGATCCAACATCAGCTCCATACCCACCACGGCCCGAAACCACGTCCGTCAAAGCCATAACCATAGCTGAAGTCTCCCAGCTTGAAGGAATCATGTTTGGCGCCTCTGCTGTTGTAACAACAGCAGCGCGCGCCCTTTCTCCACCGTCATCGCCTCCTTCGCTTGATGGAAAGCCCGGGTATTCACTTGGGTTCGCCACCTTTGTACAACACATGTAGTACACGCCACCCTTAGGCTTTTAATTTCCCGTGTTATATTTATATAATATGAAATGAAATGAAATCGACAAAACAAAATGGTCTTAGACTTTTATACTTGTACTTATATACGTGTATCGTGTAATACTTTCCTCTTTTCCGGTCTCGATTTAATTTAAGATACCCAAATAAAGAAAACGTAAAGAAATTGACGTTTTTTATAAGACTGTTGCCAAATAGATTTGACAATTTGTCAAACTTACTATATTTGTACGGGATTACTAACCCGAAATGAAAAAAAGAAAGAAAATAGAAAGAAATAATAAGTTTGATTAAAATTTGTGAGGCTGCCGGTGTAATATTTATGAGAAAACTGGAGGGAATTATTTAATTAAATATAGCACACTTTATTTGAGGAGCCGTTGAAAGTACAGGGGAGTTACTCTGAATCTAGTCCTGTTCTATCAACTATTTTTATTTATTTTCATATAATAATAATAATTAAAAATAATAATAATAATGAATTGAAAAAAAGAGGGAAAAGGGAACTTTTATATGTACTAGAAAAATATGCTTAAATTAGACCCATGTGATATAAAAAATTCAAATAAAAAAAAGTGTAAGAAATTAAATAAAACAGTTGCCGACTATTGAAAAAAAAGGGAGGTGTGTTCACACATGCCAAAAAAAAAAAGAAGGGAAGGGGAGCTTGATGGGTTAACCTTCGTGATGCGTAGAGGGCATGTCGGTGAAACTAAGTTAAGGAAGTGTTGGTCGTATTCCATTTGGACTCTACTAAAGTGTCCGACTCAGGTTCTTTCTCGTTTAATTTTAATTCGATTTTATTTAGTTTAGTTCAATTCAATTTATATCTTCACCAATTAAGTTTTGCTTTAGCACCATTCAGTTTAGCTTAGAGTCATTCAGTCGAAAAAAATAGGGATTAAATATAGAAAAATAATAATGACACTACACTTTTTATTAGTGCCATCACAAATTCACAATATAAGTTAACACAAATTCTTATTTGTGACGGAAGGTATCCGTCACAAATAAGTGACGGATACCTTATTCTCTCACAAAAAATCCAATTAGGGTGAGTGGAGAAGCATATGGGGGATCCCTCCTTTGTCCCCTCTATCTATTCCCTCTCACAAAACTACCCGTCTTAAAATCTGACCTGTCGCAAGCAAGACTTACTGATAAGTTAAAGCTAAGGAGATTTTACTATTTACCAGCTCCTTATAAGTATGAATGACATTAGTAATTTCTGATCATTAGGCCCTCCCTAAATATATGATGGAGGGTTTGACTTAGGATTGGAGTAGGGACTAGAAGTGTTGTAGCCACCTGTAGGTAATAGCACGTATGTATGTATGTATGTATGTATGTATGTCGTATGTGTAGGGTGTGAAATAGATTGCGTGGTATAGTTAAGTTGGGAGGGTAAAATGTGGCCCAATTGTATTTTATGTTCTGGGCTTTATGGGGGTTTCGTCCAATTGTTGTGGAACAGATTGAGCTTCTTTTGAGTTTGTAATCAAGGTGTGCTTAGTGCTGAATGGTGATGGGATACCTCATTTGAGAGTTTTGGACTTGGGTTGCTATAGGTGGTTCTTACTTCTTATGACACAAGATCATCTTTTCAATGATGATCTAAGTAGTTAGTCGTAAATCTTAATTAGTTTAGTTGAGAAAAGTTATGAGACGTGGTATTGGTTTAAATGCTGTCAGCATAAAAAAAAAAAAAAAAAAAAAAAAAAAAAAAATACTTCTCCCTTTAGAAAAAAAAAACACAATGATCTAAGTTAATATGTACTATTCGTTTGATTTACTCAAGAAACCTAAAATCTCATAAAGAAAGTTTCATATTCCTTCACATTAAAAATTATTTTTTTCCTCTCTTAATTTTTTTAAAGTAGTGTTGACAACGCGGAATTAATTTTATTTGCATGATTTCAATAGTAAAAATCAAAATGTAATAATTTTAATTTCAACAGGGGCGTCACAAATAATTTGGAGGCCCCGTGCAACAACAAAACGAAGGCCCTCAAAATATATTGAGAACATTTAAAATAAAAGAAAAGTTAAATAAAATGTTCAATATGGGAGTCAAACCCAAGCCTCTTGGCTGAATAGCAAAGTTAGTTCAACTAAACTAGCCTTTGTTTGTTGATTCTACTGTAGGTTTTATTTTCTTTATACTCTAAAACAGCATCTTTGAGGCCCAAAAAAACTGGAGGCCCGGTTCCCTTGCTCAGCCTGAACCGGGTCCAAGCCGCCCAGAATTTCAATTCCAATTACATAGATCTGTGTTGGAACAAATGTAATACTCTACTAAACCAAAAACGTTATTCGGGTGGGGTAACCCCTTGAAGAGATTCATTGATAGGCTTAAATGACTAGTACTTAAAGAGACTAAAAGTACTGACAGGCTAATCGCGTACCTATCAAAGATAACCAACATGTTTATAACTAATATAGCTAGGGAAGTCGGGATCGTATTCACAGGGAGACAAAAGTGTTCTATTTGCTAATTCGAGTCCGTCTAATTAATAAATGGGTTTATTTATTTTGATTAGCTAAACTAAAAGCAATAAAGGAAGAGAAGTAGAGCAAATGAGTATAAAATATGGGGAAAAAAGATTAGGATTGTCGGTTCACCATGAATAGCTAACGGTCACAGTCTAGGTCACAGCCCGATCGCAAATATCAGCCTAAGGGGTAATGAAAAGGTCCTCTCGGATCGCTAATTGCCATTGAATTCTTATAACGGTCTCTAACAACTTAATAGGGCACTCTATTATTTGTAGCAAGTCTAACTCTCACTAGGCCCTCAATCTTAGGCCGGAGTTTACCGGTTCAATTAATCAATCACACGCATTAACTGACTAATTGCGATTTAATGCTACAATTAACAACATAAAATTAATATAATTGACCAACCCAATAACCTATGTAATAACCGTCAGAAATCCATGGTTCCCTTAAATCCTAGCAAAAGAAATTAGCTACGCGTATTCAAGTTTACGACGATCATAACAAGGATGATAATCGAATTAAACATGATGAAAAGATGACAAGGATAATTAAACATAATTAAAGCAAGTAAGAATAAAAGAGGAGGATGAGAAATAAACTAGAAGAATTTAAAAAAGAACGAAAGAGATTAGATTACCCCGAAGACTAGGAGAGTAGTAAACAAAGATTACAAGTTCTAGATCTAAAAGTTGTAAAGGAAGAAACCTAAGAAGTGTTTTACAGTAGAATGAGAGATACATAATACAAAATGTTTTAAAGCATTAAATACTTAGTCTAACAATTAAAAGAATTAAATGATAATTAGCAGGCCTAAATTCTAAACTACATCCGGCCAACAACAGCTCTGTCGATCAACGTGTAGACCCATGTAGTGCTCCGTCGATCGACATGCATAGTCTGTCGATCGACATGCATTCTAAACCTCTAATTTTGTGCTTCCCTGTGTCGTTGGTCATCTTGTCGATCGACATCAAATGCCTCTATTGATCGACACACACAGGCCAGTATATCGACATGCACCTATCTTCACGTCTTTGCTTGGTTTCCAAACTTCCGTTAATAGCACGATTGGAACACGAACTCATCTCCATCCTTAATCAACGGGTTTTGGCTCACAAATATTGTCAGCATAAAATTTTTTTGCTTTTCACCCTTTAAATAAAAACACAATGATCTAAGTTAATATGTACTATTTGTTTGATTTACTCTAGAAAACTAAAACCTCATAAAGATAGTTTCATATTCCTCCGCATTAATTTTTTTTTTCCCTCTCTTAATTCATTTAAAGTATTGTTGACATCGCGAAATTGATTTCATTTGCATGATTTCAATAATAAAAATCAAAATGTTATAATTTCAATTTCAAATCCAATTACATAAATCCGTTTGGAACAAATGTAAGACTCTACTAAACCGAAAACGTTATTCGGGTGGGTAATCCCTTGTAGAGGTTCATTGATAGGCTTAAATGACTAGTGCTTAAAGGGACTGAAAGTACTGACATGCGAATCGCATACATATCAAAGATAACCAACATGTCTCTAACTAGCTAGGAAAATCGGGATCGTATCCACAAGGAGACAAAAGTGTTCTATTTGCTAATTCGAGCTGTCTAAGTAATAAATGGGGTTGTTTGTTTTGATCAACTAAACTAAAAGCAATAAAGGAAGAGAAGTAGAGAATACAAATGAGTATAAAATATGGGGAGAAAAGACTAGGATTGTAGGTTCACCATGCATAGCTAACGGTCACAATCTAGGTCATCGGCCGGTCGCAAATATCAGTCTAAGGGGTAATGAAAACGTCCTCTCAGATCGCCAATCGCCTTAGAATGCTTATAACGGGCTCTCTCAATTTATTAGAGCACTCTATTATTTGTAGCAGGTCTAACTCTCACCAGGCTCTCGATCTTAAGTCGGAGTTTACTGGTTCAATTAATTAATCATGCGCATTAACAGATTAATAGCGATTTAATGCTATAATTAACAACATAGACTTATTATAATTGACCAATCTAATAACCTAACTAATAATCGTCATAAATCTTTGGTTCCCTAAATCTTAGCAAAAGAAATTAGTTACGCATATTGACGATGATAATAACAAGGATGATAATCAAATTAAACATGATGATAAGATGGCAAGGATAATTAAACATAACTAAAGCAAGTAAGAATAAAAGAGGAGGATGAGAAATAAACTAGAAGAATTAAAAGAAGAACGAAAGAGATTAGAATACCGAAAACTAGGAGAATACTAGAGAAAGACTACAAATTTTAGATCTAAAAGTTGTAAAGAAAAAACGTAAGAATTTTTTTACAGTAGAATGAGAGATACCTAATACAAAATGTTTTAAAGATTTACACACTTATATTTGTTATGGTTATACAATACTCTTGGATAACCAATATCGTATAATGAAAATTGTGGGAGAAACTTGCGTAAAGAAACCAAAAAAATATAGTACAATATACTACCTAACCACCATACGTCCATACCACTACCCTTACGGGCACACAACCGCCCCTCCCACCCTCAAACCACCAATCACCCTCCCGGTGGAGCAAGGGTGCTTTGAAAATGGAAAGTGAGGAGGGATTTGAAAAGTGAGTGGAGTAGGTGTTTGGATAAATTTTCTCCAAATCTTTTTGTGGGTGGAAGATTTTGATTTATCATGAGCTCCGAAAATGAATCTCTTCAAATCCTCCACCATTTTCCTCCACCCGCATTTACTAACAAAATAACATATATTATGTCCATTATTCCCCTTCTCCCTTCTTCTCCAGATCCCTTAGTTTATACATCCCTATAGATTGATGATTAAGAACGACTGCCACTTGAAACATGATGTTATATTTTTCACAAATACTTGTGTAGTTGTGCATGACTGTTCTAAACAAATTTATGATAGTTAATAGTAACCACTTACTCACTAACTAATATGACTGTATTTGAATCCGTTTTAAAAATTTTATCAATAAAAAATCATCTGAGAAAGATTAACATTGTATAAATGCATAACCCCGTTCACGCCCAACACATTGAAAACATAAAGAGATTATCGTTGTCTTAGCCGCAATCTTAGAACTTAATTCTGCCGTTCATTAACCTTTTGTACGTAACTCAATTCCTATGTCGATAGAATAAGTTTAATCCAACTAAGCATATATTTTATCTTAGTTTTTGTTCATATATGGTGTCCTTGTAGTGCTTTATCGAAACATTTCGCATTATTATATTAATAAAATCCTCTATTCCCTTTTAACTTCACAAGTCATACTACTCGTGCATGCATTCATGCATGTAAATATTAAAGATTTAAGATACGAAATAAGTACCTTTTTCCCAACGAAAGGCGAAAATAACTTAAACTAAGCGCAGTCATTACCAAATCGATTAAATAAATGACATATTGACAAGGAAGATAGTAGGACAATTGAACTAAATCACCTTTATTACTATTATTTGTTATTCTTAATGTTTAAAGTACGTATCTTTGGTCGGTTTCGCACTATTTTGAATATTAAAAATCACAAGTGTCTTGATTAATTGTTTCATATTAGCCTTTAGATGTCAGAAACATAGTGTGGTCAATTTCTGCTTGAGACTCCGATCAATTTGGCTAAGCTCCAACACTTGGACGATCCGATTTCAAGGCTGATGTATCGGATTATGCACATTTGTGCCTCTAAAAAATATGATATTAATATCATTAGATTCAGGCTAAAAAATTCTATCATTAGACTATAAATTTCATATGATTTGCACATATTAAAGTTGATGTACTTCTTAATGTGTATGTGTCCCACTTTATTGAAAAAAAATGCATGGGTAGTAAATATACTACATATACATAATATAATTGTCCCACATCGAAAGATTAACATACGGTAGGTGATCCTATATATGATTATAAATAGAATCGAGGCATCCTTGAAACTTAAGTATCAAACCAAAATCTTAGGAGTCTGTTAAATATTTTCTTATAGGGCTTAAGAGTTTATTGTTAGATCTAAAATCTCAAGACTTTGAACCATTAGTTTAAGTTTTGATAATATGCTCGAGTCCTCTTACATATTTTCAAAGTAGAACCATGAGATGCGAACATCGATTATTTCAAAAAACCTTCTCTCACCATTATTTTTTATTTTTAATTTTATTTAAAAACATACTCCTAAAAATATTAGCCTAATTTGGTTGATTATTGTCATAAGTCGGAATTGTTAATGAATATTCGCCTGAACAAATTATGTCTATCAATGATATTGACCTCCATTTTTCATATACTCCGTATAACATTGTTGTTTAACTAGTTATATAGTCAACTTAACAATTTTTACTTACGGAGTTACGTTAATCAACAACTAATCTTCGATTGAATGACACATACATACTCCAGTATAATCTTCACGAAAATCGAAGTACAAATGTGTACCATTCAGTGTAACCGTTTGCACATTTTTTAATTAGATTATATTCAAGTGGTGTTCATAATTTCTACTCCCTCCTATTCAGCCTATAGTTCCCCTTTCATTATAATACTACTCACATATTGTAACACCCCGTGTTTTTCGAATATAAATAGTCGATTATATTTGGATTAATTATATTTAAAGTTATTTTTATAAAAATATGGTTAATATTATAGAATACTAGTAGTGGTATTTATTTAACCATTTATTTAGTTGGCTAGCTAGAATCGAGTTTTGTAGTGTTTTCCGACTCGTTTTGAGTTGTTTGGGCTTAAACCGCTATTTGGGCTTATTCTCTTATACCCTCCATACTCCCTCACCTTTCATTTTCATCCTCTTTATAACAAAAATCTGATTTTTTGTTCTTCATCCTCTCCAATCCTCCATCACCATTAAAACCCCATTACAACCCAAAACACTAAGCTACAAATCCTCATAGCTCCTTCATTACTCCACCGTTTCCATTGATTTTCGCGCCATTCTCCTCCTCTCCTCGTTCTCCTTCTTTTAGCGTAAGAAAGTCTCCGTCTTTCTTTAGTTT